>JASANX010001063.1:0-246999 GCA_030849745.1 Trypanosoma scelopori
AAGATCAAATCCCGCACGCTGCATTTCTCAAAGAAGTTGGGAAGGGAATAAGGACAATTGATAAAATATGCGCCTTGATGCGGGGCTCTCCCTCTTCAACGTACAACGGGCAAGAAGGAAAGAAGGGTGGAGGTAACAACAACAAGAGCAAAAAAAAAAAACAATTTGTACTCAACAAATAATAACGCGTGCACACACACACACAAAAAAAAAAAAAAAACAGCCGGTGGGCTGCCAGCAAGATCTCAAATAATAAAATGCGCAATGAGAAGTGGCATACTTGTCGCACACCGATTTCATGTTTAAATGCCTCGTTTAGAAGCCCAAAGAACAAAGAGAGAAGACTGCTGGAGACAGAATCCATCGTGTGATCTGCCTCCCAGTCACCCGACTGCAACGTCCATCCTTCATTTCCTCGTCTGCTACGTTCCTTCTATTGTTTGTTTGCTCCCAAGTTGCCTTCACCTCCCTTTTTTTTTGTTGTTGTTTTCCTCCTGCCCCCCCCCCGCCACACACACACACACCTCTCACACTTGCTCTTAACCCCTTCTACTCATTGCTCTCATTACGATGGTTGTCTGCAGTTGCCCAAGCGAAAGCTCCTGTTGCATATGGTAAGCGCACGCTACTGCAATTCCGGCCACATGTGTGATTCAGAACCTTCCTTGTCAAGGCGCTCATACCCGTGACGACCAAAGACATCCCGCTGCAACGATACAAGTTGGCCGTACTTCAGTATGGGTGTAAACATGGCGTTGACGTACTGCAAGGATGCCGATAACACGGGAACTGACACGGATGTTTTAGACATTACTAGTGCCAGAATCTCGCGGTAGTGGGGAAGACCATTCGCAATTTCCGCCTCGAATGCGCACATTAAGTTAGAAATATTAGGGTTCTTCTCAAACGCCTCCGTCATTGGTTTGAGGAGGTAACCCTGCAATATGCAGCCAGCGCGGAATGTCGCAATGGTATCCGGAAGATTGAGACCAAACTTGTACACCTTGTCCAGCTCTCGCAGACACTGAAACATCTGCGCATAGCATGCCACAATCGAAATGCAGGCAGCGTGGTAGAGCTGCTGGATTTCTGGCCCCTCTGCGCTCTTGTTCTTTACGATGTAGCCTGGAGCTTTGGCAATGCATGGAAGCGCCTTCGCGTTAGTCTCTCGTTCTGACTTGTACATAGTCATTTGCCTCGATATTACCGCCATGTTTAGACTCGGTGCCGGCACACCAACCTCCATCGCCTCCTGCGCCGACCACAAGCCGGTTCCCTTTGACCCAATACGATCCTTCACGTGCTCGGAGAGGTAGCTACCATCCTCTGCCCTGGCCTGCGCTGCGGCAATCGAGATATCAAGCATGTAGGACGTCAAAAAGCCCTTGGCCTTCCAGTCCTTAAACACAGCCGCTATCTCGTCGTTACTCAGCCCCATTGTGCACAGAATGTCAAAAACCTCCCCCCAAACTTGCAGAATGGCATACTCCCCAGCGTTGTGGTACATCTTGACACACGAACCAGCACCTCCAGAGCCATTCATTGTTACGCACGGGCGACCATCATCCGCCTTGGCGGCGGCGGCCTCGACAATCGCCCGGATATCCTGCCACACGCTAAGCGTGCCACCAGGGAAGAAGGCAGGCCCCTTTCGCGCTCCCTCCTCGCCACCCGAGATTCCCATTCCAAGGAAGCGTAGTCCTGCCGCCTCCAACTTATCGGCACGACGGGACTGATCCTTAAAGTGGGCGTTGCCTGTGTCCACAATTATGTCATCCTTCTCAAGAACGCCTTTTAGCTGCTCGATCGTTGCGTCAGTGGCAGCGCCGGCTTGAACGAGGATGAGCACCTTGCGTGGTTTTTTGAGCGCAGCTGCAAAGTTCTTCATGGTTTCAAACGCCTTGAGGTTTGCTGCAAAAGGTGCTGATGCGTTTGTTTGAATGAATTCCTCTGCCTTGGCGTAAGTCCGATTGAAAACGGCGACCTTGAAGTTCTTTTCGGCAATATTCAATGCCAGGTTGGCACCCATGACACCAAGTCCGATAATCCCAACGTCCATTGACATGATGGCTTTTGTTTATTCGGTCAGTGTTCTTTGTTCTTTGTTATTGTTGTTGTTGATGTTTTTTTTTTTTTTGCGTGCTGTTTAACCACACTCCTCCATTCGCATTTCAGTTTTGTTCGTACCATCCCATGTGTAAATATACATACATATATACAATGAGAGAATGAGTGAGAGAAAAGGTGATTGAGGGAATCATTCATGCGAGGAGGGCATCCACAGACGGACGAAAAGGGGAAAGGGGGGAAAGGCCAAAAACATTAGTCGTGTGTGCGCGCCTACAACTTCGTTGCATCCGACCTGTTGACCGTCATGGCCATGCGGATTTTTTCCTGCTCCCTTTCGATCCGTTTTATGAGCAATTCACGACGCTTTCTTCTTAGCAGCGCCCGGCGGCCAAGTTTCTTCCGCGGCACGAGAACATTTGGTGACTCTGATCTTTCATCGCCGTCGCTGTGAATGCTGAGCAACTCAGAGGGGTTTCGCCGCAGCCGCTGCCGCTTCTGCACCTCGCGTTGTAAACGTTCCTGCATTTCGCCTGGCTCGGGACCATCAATGACTAGCACTAGTTGCCCTTTTTTGAGCATCATGTACGCCTCCTGTCGCGAGTAGAAGGTCAATAATTTCTTTGCAGTATCCGCATGCAGTGATTCATTCAACTTCGTAAGCTCATGAGTGATGATGACGCGTCGTCTTGGAAGAACCAAGGCAATGTCCTGCAGAACAAGCAGAAGACGACGGGGGATCTCGTAAAACACACAGGGATGGCTAGCCTGCCCAACAACGCTGCGAAGGATTTGCAGCCGCTCCCCGTGCGATTCCGGCAACATATTTCCAAAGAAAAAAGATCCGTCTCGCAGAGAACGAAGGGCGGAGGGTGAGAGAGAAGTGCTCTCCGTTTCAGTGCAGATTGGGGGTGCCTCATACGGGGAAGAAGTGACACCAGCAACAGCAAGAGCACACATCAGAGCACATGGTCCGGGAACCGCCGTCACGCGCACACCATCTGCCTGCATCTCGCGGACCAACTCACTACCAACGTCTCCAATACACGGTGTCCCACTCGTGCAAACGAGGGCCATACTTCTCCCACCTCGCAGGAGTTCGACAAGTTTGTCCCTGGCTGCAGAACGATTGCTGCGGGAATAATGGATAAGACGGCCCTGAGCCTCAATCTGAACCAGGTCTAGCAATGTTTTCGTCGCTGGCCGATCCGTCGTGACAATGTAGTCAACCTGGCGAAGAACGTCGAGCGCACGTATCGAGAAGTCCTTCAGGTTTCCAATGGGAATGGAAACAACGTGGAGGGCACCGGCGTCGATATTTGTTGGGGTTGTCAGGGGGTTGACGGCGTCATCTGGAATTGTCCGCGTGTGGCGATACTTGAAAGATCCGTAACAGAGCCTGCTAGAATCAACAAGGTTGCGCCGCTGCAGCCGCACATGCCCATGTCCGAGCATACTGTTCGCGATGCGAGGCGTGGCACGACACCCGATCGCCCATCGCGCAGCCATATAAACTCGACCTTGCTCCCCACACCCTTCAAAACATCAAGACAAAGACACGATGTGCAGGATCTTCTATGAATGCAACAGAGACGCACATATACCACCACCACTAATATTATTATTATTACAACATCCATTCACAATACACACACACACACACACACCGAGAGAGAGAGAGAGTGTGTGTGTGTGTGCATCAGCAGCGGGAGGATCATCCAAAAGAGGTGTATCGTGAACCGGTATGAAATTTTCCCCTACCCCCTCTTGCTTGATTGTCCCTGACCATTCTGTTTGTTGTTGTTGTTGTTTCATTTTCTTTTATTATTGTTATATATATTTTAAATTATTTAATATGTCATACAGTTAAACGCAGAAAAACAACAACAACAACTAATTCAACAAACGGAGGAGACATCTCCCGCTACTCTACCACCCACCCCCTTTTCTTGTTGTTTGTCTTTGACGTATTGGGTCAATTAAATCACAATATATTATCCCCTCCAGACACATATATGCACCACTTTTATGTGCGTGCGTGCGTGCGTGTGCGTGTGTGTGTGTGTGTGTGCTCGTTTATTTGGTGTCAAGACTACGCCTGGACATTTACGGCTTCTCGTCGAAGAGCGTGGCGTACAACAACACCGCGCTGCCTCGTTTCGCCGTCACACGGATCAACTCATCATACACGGCAAAGACAGGACTGCTGATATTTTTCTCCGGCAGCATGACTCCCACGAGGTACGCCAAAAAGGACTTCTCCATGAACAGGTTGGCTGCCTCCCTCTCGAAAAGCACATCAGCCCCCTCCTCCTCCTCCTCCTCCTCATCGTCGTCATCGTCATCCTCACCAACAGCAACATCATTGTCGGAGTCCCACTCGTCACGAGCATCCTGGTCAACGAGGAAAGCAGTCCTGGCCCCATCTTCAGCGGTGTCACCACACAGCAGATACTTCCCTACCGCCTCGAGGCAGAGAACACCACGAGTGCTGTACTGCTGGAGATGGTTTACGACGCATAACAGGCATGCCGTGTGATCAAGCGAAAAATGTTCCGGCGACGCGAAACGCGAAACTAACCGACAAGAGGCCATTCGGATGTCGTGGGCGTCATCAAAGAGCAGGCGAAGAGCCATCAGAAGGAATGCGCATCTATGCTCTGCAGTATTTCCATCGTTCTGAAACAAGTGGATCATGTCGTTGAGGGCCTCTACAACAGCTGTGCGATGTTGCACGTTGCATGTGGAATGGGAATAGTATGAAAGCACCTTCATCAATTTTTCATCAAAGGCACCTCGCCACACGCAGAAGCGAGCAAGAAGACGAATAGCCCAACTTTGCACCTCCGTGGTGGGCAAACCCACCCTCGCGTGGGAATCTATTCGCCGAAGTAGCAAGTTTTCCACCGCAGTACACATGTGACTGTGTTGGCCAAGAAGCATGTCCCCATTGCTTCCCAAGGTGAGAAGGTACTCCATGTGCGCCCTCACATGCAGAACCTCCGTGCAAGATAACTCCCGCATAGAGGACTCACATGCGAGTGACCGTTGCAGCAGGTGCAATGCTGCGTGTGAGAGGTCACAATGAAGTTTCACCGCCAAATGCTGCACGACCCTTTCCGACACCTCGCGCGACCACTTTTGTACCGCCGTGTAGTGACTTATATGAGACATAAGAGTTGACATAAAAGATTCGCCAGTTCGACTCGCTAAAATATCACGTATGGCGTTCCACACTGGACTACCCGCCTCGTCGCTCGCTAGAGAGAGGAACTGCACCGCAAGAAGAACAAAAAGGGCACCATTACCCTCGACTGCAGCGTGATCTTCTCGTGCAACCTCGTATGCCAACGTGGGGGAGCACATGATGCCGTGCACCACAGAGACACCAAAGCGTATCAAATTGAACAATGCGGGGCTGTCATCGCGGTTTCTGTCGCCCACTAAGCTATGGTAAACTGTGTCGGCTGCCACGCTGAGAAATGCAGACGCGATAGTAGGGCAATGCAAACAGGCGCGATGCAATTTTGAGCCAGAAAAGGCTACCGAGTGAAAGCCTTCAATCGTGAGCCGGTTGACGAGAAGAGTCATAGCGGCTGTCATGTTGCTGTTCATCGACTTTGCCCTCATATGCCACTGCAGAGTCCCCACATAAAACGTATGAAATTGCTGCACATGAAGCACCGCACCATGTACAGCATTGGCGGTGGCTTGCGGGTTGTTCAATGTGGAAAGGATTTCTCTCAGAAGAGACTCGAGATGCAGAGGTGGGACCAGCGAGGTGAGCGCTACCCCACTCGCAGCACGAACCATGAGGTTTCGCGATGATCCACAACGCATGACAGCGTGAATAATCCGAGAGGAGTCCGTCCCCGCGTCGGTTTCAGTCGTCATTTCCGCTGCTGCTGCTGCTGCTGTTGCCTTCGTAAGTAAGTGTGGCGGATCCGGGATCAGCATGGAAAGCATCTGCAGCAGCGGAAACACGCCAACGCTTGGCAATGGGCTTGAACAACTCTTCACCAGCTCCTTGTACGCAAAGGAGACAGCACGCGGAGCACGAACCGCTATATCGTGAAGCGACGTGTTAACGCCAACACCGCCTGTTGCAGGATGTTCTCCGACGAAGCGCGGCAGCACAGCTGAAAAAAGCATCAAGGAGCTGTTTCGTATTCCCCAGCTGGGGTCATCAAATCCCGCCGTGGCAATCCAAAAGGCTTCTTCAAGACTTGCTACCGTGCGAGAGGCAAACACCTTGTTCTCAAAGATAAACTTGAGAACATTCAACGCATTTGAGCGCTGGCTGCGGGCTATGTCCTTCTCGCCTGAACCACAATTAGAATCCCCACCATCTGCAGCATGCACAGAATGTGTACCAGGAGCAGCAATATGCAGCAGCGAGTTCATAGCACGTGGGAAAATAAAAAGGGGAATTGTCGGGTCTTCAGCCTCCAGAAGCGCCAGCATGGCATGCGGCAGGCCCTGGCTACGCCGCAGCATCCGCGCGACACTGTTCGACCTGACACCATGCGGTCCCAACAGAAATTCAAGCATCTCAGCTGGAAACGCGTGAAACGTCACATCGCGCGAGCGGATCAGTGCAGATGCCATCGTTTTTAGAGCCTGACGCACCGCCCGCATTACTCCGTTGTGTTTTGTGCGAAGAAGCGAATCAATGAGCACGTAGCACACCTCACGAACAGCACAGAAGGAAAGATTTTCCACCGCTGCCAGACGTATTACACACTCCACTGCTGCCGCACTCGCACGAATAGTGAGCCACGTGTTGTTCACAACGGAACGCATATCGTCCTCCGCACACGAGCTTCCCCCCTTATCAAAAATATGACCACGACAGTCTACATCCGCCACACTGCCATCGTCTGCACCGCTTTGCTCACCACCATCACCAACGAGAAGGGAGCACGTTTGAAGTGCCATACTGCAGCAAAGAAGAAACGTGTTACATGCACCATAAATGGCAGGGGTGTCCCTCTTCACCTCCCAAGCGTTTGACAGTAACGCTGCGCACAGAGAGAGAGAACCATGCAGTGGGGTTTGTCGAATGAACTGACACACCATCTTCACATCAAGGGCCTGAATGTCAGACAGTTTACTCCTCAAACCCACCATCTCTCGTTCCGCAACCTCAACCCGCCTCCGGCCTTCTTCCAGAGGTTCCAGAGCTGCTGCCTGCTTTGCGGCAGGTGTGAAATAGGTCGCCAGAATGCAACGTAGAACCTCTCCTTCCGCTCTTCGGTACGTCCGCGCACGCAGCACCTCCTCCTTGATGGCTTCCGCAGCATTTGGGTGACCCAGATACTGCGGCAAGAAGAGCGCAGATGGAGCATGATCACAGTATAGAAGAAGAACGTTGTAGGCAGATGAGCGTGCCTTCTCCCAGCCCTCCAATAAACACTTCAACAGACCCTCAATTAGTACTGCAGGAAACAGCTGCTCCGCAAGCTCGTGCAACCGCGCTTCTGGAAGAAACCCAAGGACGCTGCGGAGAAAACACATGTAGAGTGTCATGGCCGTTACACGGCGTGTAAGAGAGAGGTTACGGCACAGCTTTGCGGACTCACCAATGTGTGGCGTGATGCACTGTACCATCCTTACACAATGTTCAACAACGAGTTGCTTGTACTCCTCGGCCCCTTTGCATTCCCCCTTCAAGCTCCTCCTTTGCTTGGTGCTTTGATTCATGTAGCTATCAGCAAGACGGCGTGTCCACCTCTTGAACGTTTCCAAAAGGCTCTGCAAGGCCGCTGAATCCCCGCCAGTCTGCATATTGGTACTGATATACCACTCCATCATACGGCACTGCCAAAGCTCCACGGGTTCAGATTTTTTGGTGCTCAATACGCACAAACCAAGCGCCTTGGAGCGAAGTTCGCTTGTCTGAACCTGCAGGCTCGCCAAAACAGCCCTAAAAGAATGGTTGCTTGGATTTATGTATGCAGAAATATCTCTCCCAACTACGCGGGCACGATGAATAATCTCTACAATGCTCTGGGCCACCTGGGGAAACCCACCCTCAACATCAAGCAGCGACATGAGCTGAGAGAGCAGTATTGGCATGTACACCTCCTCACTCTTCAGACACGGCGTGATCATGTGAGTCACAATGTTTGAGATTCGTGGAGCATCGTCCAAACGCAGCGGCGACGGAAAGTCTGAGACAAGAAGAGATCTTACCAAGGGCCGAATGATGCCTTCCATGAATAAATCCTCACCCTTCGCGTCGGTTTTCTTTAGCTGAAGAACGCAACCAGCCGCCTTGGCAAACACCTCACCGGCAACACTACCGACCTTTGGGTTGCTAGCGGTAGATAGAAGCATCCTACTGAAACAGCACAAACCCTGAACCTCACTCATCGTAAAATCATCATCACCACCAGAGCGCTGCGAATAATGCCTTACCAACCCTGACAAAAACTGCGACACCGGCACGACACCGAGCAGGCCAAGCAACGCGTGGTATTTCCCCCGTCGCTCGTCAGGTATGAGTAGGATAGATTGCAACGTTTTCGTTGCATCAAACACGACGTCTTCGGCCCTCGCTTCCAGAGAAGCCGATGGGAGCAAGGCAGCGCAGCGCTTGAGTGCAGAACATACTGCTAGTATTTCATTGTACGTGCTGTAGAGTGGCCCAGAGGTTTGCTGGGTGCTGTCATCCCAGATACCTATAATGAGGTCTGTTGCCTGACTCAGTGTACGTGCGAGCTTCGTTGTCTCGGTGCACAGCAGCACCGCGAGCTCCCGACACTTCGCCTCCGCGGTTGGCTCATTTGCGCCCGCACGCTGCAGTCTTCGCTTTGTCGTTCTGCGAGCTTTTGCCTCTTCCGTTCCACATGAAAGGGGCTCCAAAACATCAACTACACACATAATGACAGACGATATGTGTCGAACGACACTATCAATCGTTTGAATCGCCATGAAGCGGGTTTCTTGGGCATGAAGAGCTGCACAGTACGCCATTGCCACTGGCACAATAACATCGTGTACTGCTACCAGTGGCGTGGAAGGTGTTTCCACCCAAAGGGGGATGGCAGGTCTAAGCAGTACGCCAAGAGATTCTACGTTTCCGTGAAGAGGAGTCGATAAATGTGCCAGCAGGCCCTTCAATAAGGCAAAACGACCGTTATCACTGAAGGCAGAAATAATGCTATGCAACGCGCTCTTCATTTCACGGTGTTTAGAGACTTCCACTGGGAGGTCCCTGGAGTACACAAGTTGGATCAACATCTTCACGTTACTCTGTGACCCCGATGCGGGAGGCGGCACCGGTGGTGGTGGTGGTGGTGGTGGTGAAGGACAAGAACCAGTGCCGGCAGCTTCAGTAGTAGTGGTAGTAGAGCCCGTGGACGGCAACATTGGAATGCTGCACTGCCTGCAAACCTCCAGCAGCAAAGAGGGGTTGCACGTCCGAAGAGTTAGGAGTGACGAGACCAGCAATCCAGCGCCATTGAGCACGTCCTTGGGCAACACGGGTGATGAGAGCATCGCTAGGGCAGAAAAAATCAACTGACACACATCGTCCTCAAACATGGCGATCCTTGCTGCGTCTTCGCTCTTCCACACGTCCTCAAGAAGGTGAAGGTATTTATGCACATATGTCGTGACGACACGAATGCCGTACCGCACATATGACAAATCCTCACCGAGGAGCGTGCCGCTGCTGGCACACCCATTCTCAGCCTGCAGGCATCGCGTACACGCGTTCTTCACCATCCACTGCAGGCTATCCCGAAGGAGCGGAAGAACGTCCAAAAACGTGGCAGCAAACACCCGGGGAAAGAGCGGGATGGCCACACATGATGTGCTGTCGATGCAGTTTACCCAAGTCATGACGGAATCTTTTAGTTGCAGCAGATCTGTCACACCGTGGCACAAGATGGTGGGTCGCCCCGTCGTCTCAGATACCCAGCAGCGAATGTGTGAATCCATGAAAGCCTCATAAAAGTGTTCCTCGAGAATATCGTCCATTACATACACAGTGCGAATCAGAGTTGCGAGTGCGCGGTGAAGATATCGCACAGAACAATGCAATAAGAGGGGAAACACAAAGTGTGACGCAAGCTTCTGCAGAAACACTTTGCATTCAGTTGCGTTCCTGTTTTCAAATAACACGGCCTCACGAAGAGCCCCTGTTATCTGCGAGATACATCGCACCCGCTGCTCCGCCCGCGTGGCACCCAGCAGGGCCTCAACCTCGCGGCACACAATGCTGGCGGGCTTGTCCACGGAGAACGCGGCAGCAACAACACCAGCAGCCTCACTAATGAGGGGAATGCCTGCCCTCAGCTGCGCAAGGACCCTCTCCGGGAGACGGATCTCAGCCGTTGGGTCAGCGTGGTGCTGCTGCATACGCATTGACGTACTGTATTCATCGCCCATCGTGGTAACTATTTCTCCTCCTCGTCTTTCTTTCAGCCACCTGAAAACACCAGTGCGACAGCAAGATATATAGATATATATATATATATATAAATATAAAGGGGGGGGGGGGGGAACACATGTGAAGTGAAGATCTTTACGCACCACAACATATCTCTGACAGCATACGTCGGGCTGCTGCACAAGACAGATAATGACATTCCACCACAACCACCACGTATGTACATAACAAAGAGCAAGAACTACTAATCAAAAAAAAAAGCAAAAATTTTTTGTTTAAAAAAAAAAATTGCATTCACCATGAAATCAAGAGGAAAAAAAACATGAACATATGGTCTCAATCGTTGAGTTGATACAAACAAACAAACAAACAGACAAACAAACAAACGCGCTCTTCTTCTCTCCCCCTCTCTCTCTCTTGTGTGCGTTCACTCATTCGTCAGGAAAGCCCATACTGTACTTCCAGCGCCGCAGGGACTCGCCTGGGATCGAGCTACGCTTTCCTTCCATGGAGTTACAGTCCCGTGATTTGGGGTAGTGCCTGCTGCGACTCCTCTGGGAAGATTTCTTCTCAATGCAACATCGTATCGGCAGGCGGCTTGCAAGGACCTCAGCACGCGTGTAGGGCCCCTGCGTTGTGAGCGTCAGAAGGGGTCCATCGTAGCCCGCCGGCGGTGGTCCAGCGCGAGGTGGTTGCGTTATGTCAGTCGAGTTGCGTTGCATATGGCTCTCCTCGTACTGATGCAGCAACATCTCCTCATCATCCCCAGGCAGCATCTCCGATGGGATACCGGTGAGCCTTCTACGATATGATGGTGCTGGCGTGACTGTCACCACCCGCTTGGGGATACTGACGGCGCCGTATTGGCGTCGCCTCTCCTCCTCGGTCTGAAAGAAAAGATTATACTTCTGCAGGTTTCGCTCATCCTCCCGGATGAGATCGTCAACTGCGGCATCGTCCAAATAACTCATCGAGTGCTACCGCAGCAGACCATCAGCCAAGTGTGACGGAACAACAACTTCACCGCGAAGAACCTTGTTATTTCTTCAACTCCTCAGAAATGCAGTGCCACAAAAGTACTTGTTGTTGTTGTTGTTGGCAAAGAGACGCGAGGTGCGGTAGGCAGAAGAGGGAGTCATTCAGCGGAAGAGGAAGAGGAGATAGAAACAACGACGGAAACAAAAACAATCAACAAGAGGAATGAAATGTCAGCGAGTGTTGAGGTTCAATGAAAAGAAGGGGGAGGTGTGCGTGTACGCGCGCGTGTGTGTATGTATTGTTGTTGCTGTTGTTGTTGTGTTGCACAAGCGATCAGGTGTCACGCAAATCCTTCTCGTAAACGTTCACAACGCTAACGGCACGAAAAGCGGGGAAACCATAACCACACAAAGTAAATGAAGAAAACAACACACCACAACAACAACAAAGAAGTGAAAACACACACAGAGAGAGACGGAAAGAGAAACAATACACCCCCGTCCTCACAAAAGAGGCCGCTGCTGCAGCTGCAGGGTGGCGTCGGCACAGAACTGCACACCCTAACCCCTTAGAACTCCACAAACCAAAAACATGGGCATGGTCGTTACATTGCCACTCATCCCATCGAGCGACTTGTGCACCCCAATGTCACTCTGGACCTTGCGCTTCTTGGATGGTCATTTGCCATCCTCGCGACGTCAACAAACCACACACACACGCACACACTACAGCCACAGAGATTTTTTTCTTTGTAAAAATATTTGTTTACTTGCCTTTTTGACCGTGAATTCTGTATCCCTCTCGCCTCCCCTTTCATAACGATGCTGCTGCTGCCGCCGTTTAGGTTCCACTCCATTCCGTCAAACACAAACGACGGATGAAAAGAAGACAGATGGAAAACCAAAAAAAAAAAAAGAAGAGAAAAGGGGGGAGGGAAAAAAAAAAAAAAAAAAAAAAAAAAACGAAGGGTGGCGTTACCTTAATCATCATCATCGTCATCATCCTCTATAAGGGGGCCATGCCGCATAAAATATGACTCTTGAATGATCTCTACTTCATCGTCATCGTCCTCATCCTTCCAAAGGCCCATCAACGCGGCATTATTGTTCATTTCCTTCGTATCCACACCATGTGAGGTGACGGTTGGTATGGTGGATGAATTTGGAGTACACCGCTGCATCTCCCACAGCGACCCATCAGCAAAGCGTTGAAGCATTGCCGCATCGGTTGCGGGTGTGTTAGACATGGGTAATATCTCCCTTGGTGCGGTGCAGTGCGTCGCAAACGTCTCAAAACTGCCCTGATGCTCCAATACGCTCAAATTCGTCACGAGCTCGAGCAACTGGCGCTGAATGTCCTTCTGCAGCCGGTCCACGTCAAGGAGGCGATTCTGCTCCTTTAGCAAGAGGGCAAATTTGGTTCGAGAGACGGGTTGGGGAAGTGTGCGGAGGGCGTGCATGCACCCCAACGCCAAGTTCACCTTTTCACGGAAGTCGAGAATCTGCGCAGCCTCGTCAATCATTACCATGAAGCGCTTCATCTGCCGGTTACATGATACCCCAAAGTACACAACACGGCCCTTGTCTGTGACAGCTGGACTGGAGTACTCCACCTGTGGGTATAGAAGCAGCAGTGACGCAAAAAAGTATGGCGTGTGAATGAGTGAGAAGAGCCCGGAAAAAATTGTGGTGCTGTTCTTCAGAATGACAGGTACAATGATTCTACCCGTGTTCCACTTAACAGAGGACGGAATAAAGCTGTGCGGTGCGACACGCTTCGAAGTGCGGACAAAGACCATGGAAGCGTAGCGGTCCTTCTCGTTTAGATGACCCGCGTCACGGATGAACGCTGCACGGCGTGCCAAAGTAACAGACATCATCAGCAAGAATATAGTTGAGCATTCCTTTATTGAGCTTGTCACACTGTCCAGCAGATTCAGTGTAT
Organism: Trypanosoma scelopori; assembly: GCA_030849745.1. Taxonomy (NCBI): domain Eukaryota; phylum Euglenozoa; class Kinetoplastea; order Trypanosomatida; family Trypanosomatidae; genus Trypanosoma; species Trypanosoma scelopori. Next base: position 13,388 of record JASANX010001063.1, read on the forward strand.
CAAATCGCTCAAGGAATGCGTAATTTGTCAGTTGTTCCCTCATGTAGTTCATCAACTCCTCTATCTTTTCCAGTTTAAATTCCTGCAAAAGAAACGTTTCGAGGAAACCAGTAGTAGGTTCCCGACGAGCACGCAATTTAAGCCACTCGATGAATACGAGTGTGTCCGCGAGGAGGTCACTGTGTCCAGCGACATCGCCACCATATTTATCGCGACTCTGAGCCGTACATTCACTCCAGCGGGTGCTGCTGTACGTTAGCGGGGTGGTAGAGCGAAAGGGCAATGCAGCCACGCTACCAATCGCCAATGCAGCTTCACCAAGACCAATATTACACCCACCAATGATAAAACACGCAATGTCCAATTCTACTGGCAAGCGAGCGGCCATTTCACCAAAAAACGTAATGGCAAAACTGTGCGAGTTGGCTATCACACACTTCTCCGCAAGCTTGCACATTGCCTGCTCAACCATTTCGGTGGGAATACTGGGTAGAAAAGCCGTTACCACCCCTATCGGAAGGTTTAGTCGGGCAGATTGAAGAAAGGCATCCTCCACGCTGAAAACATCAGGAAGAGACTTTGCATCATCCTGAAACGCAGCAGCAGCAATATCATCAGAATAGAGAGCAAAGTAACAGTGTTCCTTTCTTGCACCAAGTATGGATATGCGCTCTGCTCGTTCTGCCCTCGTCTCCCACTCGGTGGTGCTAGCTGCCATGAAACTTTCCGACTTGTGCTGCGCGATTGGCCTTCGGATAGTGCCCATGTCGAGAACCATAGTGTACTCATTATCTGTGTCAAGCGCATGTCGCACGTGGTTCATCACATGCACACGATGCCTTGTGTGGGCGGTGTCCTCGGTACTCTTTAAACCGGAGTATACAGCACACCCCTCGATGCGAGCATCTTGCAGAGCAGTCAAAACCTCACGTGCCTCCGCGGTAAAGATGACAATTATCTGCGGCACTTCACTCCCTACGATGATGCACCGCACCACCTCTGCTGCGACTTCTGCGGTGTGGTCAATGAGTCGCCTCGTGGGTCCTGGATATTTCCCCGAGGAGTCCTTCTCCATCTCCATCATCTCCTTCCCAACCAATGCACATGTCTCACCATATGAAAACATCGAGACCTGCTGCTCCTCCTCAGAATCGCTCTCCACAAACGCAGTCTTCAGAGTCCCAAACATTCCTTCGGCTTCAAATCGATCGGGTCGCACCGGTGTCACCACGAGCTGCACCGATTTCGAATAAGCAGCACTATTCAACATCCATTGACCAAACGCCTTCACAAAGCATGAAAGTAGGTGAGTATTGTCAGATAAAACAGGGACAACTACATGCGTAAATGGAGCGATATTTTGCATTTTTGTCAGGTACAGCAAAGCCATTTCCGCACTTGTTACCCACAAGCGTGTCTCCCTGGTGCCGTCAAACGTTTGACCATAAAACACACCCACTGTTACGTTACTATCCCCAACGTCTAACGATTTTAGGTACGTTTTAGCATGGCAGACTTCAAAATACTTTGGAACCACCACAAGCACCTTAGCCGCCTCGACCGTTGTGGATATAGACACAGCCAGAACCAACGCTTCATGGGGTTTTCGTGCGATCAAAACGTTCTGACCTTCAAGCTTCTGTAGCTGCAGAGAACGCTTACACACCCCTTGGCTCTTGCTTTGCTGCAATGCAAGGGCGCTTCGCAATTTTGGCATCACTTCCATTGTTGTGATGTGTGGCTGACGCGTTGTTGTCCGAACCTGCTTCGTCCTCCCCACCATCACGCCCTTTCCAATATGCTGAATGGCATCCAAGTCAAACTGAAGGACATTGGCCTCGCTCGTAGTGGTCCTTTTCAGAACGCTCATGATCGCGTCCGGATCAAACGGATGGGCTGCGTTAGGATCGCTTATGATTGTGGTGCCCTCTCCTGGTGTCTGCAGAGAGGCGGGGGAGACGGCGCTTCCGGGTGTAATTACCCGTGGAGCGAGTGCAGGTGAAGATACGACTTTTCCCCCTTTTCGTCCATGACGAGGAATGGTTGCCATTGCTGCTGCCCTCTCTCTCTCTCTCTACGTAGCCTCTTCACACTTCCCCCCTTTTTTCTTCCCCTCTTTTGTTCCCCCACTCACCCCTTCTCTTTCTCACACTCCTCTTCAAATACGTAGTTGTACGTGTAGATTGATGTGCACCCCCTCCCCCTTTACTGGTTTCCCTTCTCCCCTTTTCTGTGCGTGTGTGTTTGTGTGTTTGTGCACGCGGTTTTCTCCCAAATCTCTTGCCTTTGTTTTTTTTTGTTTTTTTTTTTGTTTTCTGCTCAAACGCAAGACAAGGGAGAAAAAAACAAACAAACAAACAAAAAAAAAAAAAAAAGAAACTATCTCCTCCTTTGTATGCGTGCACCACGGAATGAGGAGATGAGCAAAAGAAGAAGAAGCAAAACAAAAAGAAACAGGGGAAGAGAGCTGCTGGAGCCGCTAGAGCGGCGGGTGTGCGTGGAAAGAGAAAACAGGGAGATAGAAATAAGAAAAATATCAAATCCCCAACAGACTCAGAAGAGATTAAAAATGGGAAAATAGGGACAGGTTTCATAATCACCTCATCCACCACCACTCACCATCACTTCATTGTTGATCGTTTCATGAGAAAACGGATAAACGCCACGGCAGGCGGTGGAAAAAAAAAAAATCCCCCACTGCTACATCGTCGTTGTCACCCAGAAGCCACTAGGGACACCGATGTGCGTCTCGTCAATGTTCCGCTTCCACACCACACGAGCCCGCTCCTTCGAAGCCGCCAGTATCATCATTTTCACCACCGGCTCCCACGAGGTGTGCTCTTCTTGCTGTTGCAGTGTCTTTTCGTCGCCAGTGTCCTTGTGTTGGATGTTACTCGCCTCCCCGTCATCGCTCTCGTCTCCTTCCTCCTCAGACTGTCCACTACGTACTTGCTTCAACACAAGCGCCTCCCGGCGGCGAATAGCGTCCTGAAAAGTGATGCCCAGATGTGCTGTGATGGCTGCCGATATGCGCTTAACTTCTCGACGTAAAACGCTGACTGGGGAGTCCTTCAGATGGGGGTTCATAAAGTGTAGGTAAGAGAGGAGACAGTTCACCTCAGCTGCCGCGTCATAATGGTGGTCAAGGTCCTTGTCTGGGAGCAGAACGTGGTTGAAATGCACCTGCTCGCGGACCCGTGCATTGAAGAAAAAGAACTGATTCTCCACATGCGCAACATTGTACGACACCTGATGAGCCCCGCGTGGGACCACCAGCCGCCCTTCCGTGCTCGTTGGACGTGTCCAAATAGGCAATAAGAGGTCGCCACGCAGGTAATTCACCGTGCCGTCTGCCCCAATCAAGCCAGACCTCTGCTTTTGCCGCTTGTCAGCAAAGCCTGTGCGCCGGTGTGTATATGGGAGCCGAAACTTGAGCATACTGTGCTCACCTTGAAGGATTTGACACCAACATTCCTGTGCCCTCATGTTTTCTGCTACATGCTCCTCAAAATTGGGGAATTTGACGCTCCCTGTGCGGATATCAGATATGAAAAGCAGAGGTTTGCCACGTTCCATGCCAACACAACAGAGCAGCTCAAATCCCATGGGAAGAACCAGGTGTGGTTCGTACATTGAAGGGATATCCTCCGTGCTGCGGGCCACGTTATTTGTTCCCATGATACCCCGAAGGCTTTCCTGGATTTCCCTTCCACCTGCACCAACGCCGTCCACAGTAATGCTACGGTACATGATCCCCAACGCGGGCAAAACCTCCGAGAGGCGCCGGGCGTTGATACCGTATGCTGTGGCGTTTGTAAAGAACTCGTTACGTAGAGAAAAATTTGGTCGTGTCTGCAAAACTGGACGGTCAAACTCGCCAGGGTCCACAAGTTCCCATGTGTGCCGGCAGCAGAACAGCTCATCGAGGAATGCGAGGTGCGTTCCGGGGGCCGACCCCGCATACACAATGTGATAGGACTTGTTTGAAACGGTGTAAAGCGAGAGAAGCTGAATCTCCGAGAGCAGCAACTTCCGCTGCCCCCAGTGAATAGCCGCCTTTAGCTCCTCACCGCGCGAACAGTACAATTCTGCTGGAAATTTGGCGTCCATCACGAGCGGGAATGGCAAATGGGAAGGGTAATGATAGACCGTGCGGAGAGACTGAGCAGTGGAGTCGGGGTTCGTCCTACACGAGACGGGACCACTGACATCGTGCGGATCATTCTCACGGGGCCGCTTCCTGAAGAGACCACCATACGTCATCAGTGCACTGTGCATCCCAAAAGAAGAAGAGAAAAAAAAAAAAAAGGGGGGGGGGGCAAAGAAGAGAAAACTAAGGACACACCCCTCTCACCCTTTATATATACATATATATGAAAAAAAGGGGGGGGGGGCATTTATGTGCACAAAATAAATAAACGATGCGGAAAGGGGTGGAGGAGAGCCATCTCTACCGGAACGGCACCTGCCCCCACCACCTCCCTGCAGGACAAACTCAAACCGCACAATACCACCACAGTATTCTTTGGAAACGACGAGAATACCAGCATCACTGGAGCCTCTCCGCCTCCCCTCCATAAAGTCAATAGCAACACGCAGAAGGACACAAGAGGGGAAAAGAAGAAAACTCCTTATCAGAAACGGAAAATCAATTGCAATTCCTGTGGTGCGGCGAATAGCCGGCACTGTCAGTAGAGACGACGAGGGCCATTATCGATTCGAGATAAAACTCCTCACTGCGACAATGTACATCCCTCCAAGATCCTGGAATGGTGATAGTGCCCCTTGCAGTGTCCCATTATTGATCGCACTCTAGAGCGTTGCGACCGTGGAGCTTAAAAGGGCAAACAAACAAACAAACAAAAAAAGAGAAACTAGATGACCGTCACTACCCGATGCAATATCCATCCGAGGCACACCGCTCGCCCCGTGTATCGGGAAACGCAGAAAACCGGATCTGAGCTACAAGAGATCAAAAGCGAAGATGGAAAGGAAATTCCATCAGCGTTATTATTATTATTTTTTTTTTTTTGCTCTCTGTACTCACCACCGCCTCGCTCTCTTTCTTCTTCTTTCTCCATGCATGCACATGTGTGTGTGTGTGTGTGAAGGAAAGAAAAAGTGCTTTAGTGGTACATCCCCTCGCTCACCACAATCAGAGACCTGTTGACAGCAGCTGCCTTTACCACTCCAGCGTTCGGGGCACCACAAAGGACTCCATGATAGACACAACACGGCCCACCTTCTCTGCGATCACGCTGTTCTCCTCGGCAGAAAGTTGGCGGTACCACACCCTTCCCGGAGAAATACACTCCATGACCAACTCCTTTAGACGTGTTTCTACGAAGGAACCATCATCCTCATCCTCGTTGTCACCTTCATCCTTCCCATCAGCAAAATCCAATGCGTTTTTTTCACCACGCTTTTGCGCCGCCTCCGCCCACCGCGCCCTCGTTGGGACAGGTGAAAGCTCATAAAGTGACAGGAAAAGTGAAAGGGACGCTCGCCACCGCTTGACCACATTCACATCAAAACAGCTAGGAGCCGTTCCGCATTCGCAACACCACATTAGTCGCTGAAGGAAAAACTCCATTGCAGCAAGAAGAGAGGCCAACGACCGAGCCTGACGGTCGGCATCAGCGACGACATCTTGGAAGAAACAGTGTTTTTCTTGAAGCTGCCGCCACTCTTTTTTCACGTCAGCACCCTGCAGGATCTCCCACGTGGCCTCCTCCAACGATCGGGTGTAGAGCTCCCCATCACTGACGACATGAAGCTCCATCGCACGTGAAGACGCCCTGAACACAGACAAACGGTCTCGGTGGCAACAGGGCTCACAATCAACACCCCCTCCCGCCCCCCCTCCCCTCTCCTCTCCTCTCTCCTCCTTCACTTGTCGGTTGCTATTCTCCCTGACTCCTCCTCTTCCACTTCCACGCAGAAAGAAAACAAACGAAGAGTGTTGGCGGTAACAATAACACTAACAAATACCATGAGGGCACAAGAACACACACCAAAACAAAAACAACAACAACAAAAAAAAAAAAAAAAAAAAAGAATACAACCAAACTCGCTTCACGGGATGCACATCTGAGCGAGTCATCGATGCCAGTGCCTTCTCACCAGCTAGAACTCGTGACGCAAATAATGGAAAGCGCAACAAGGCAAGCACTATGCAGAGAGAGGAAGAAAGAAAGAGCATGAGGTAAGAAGGCGGAACAAAACGAGAGAAGGCGTAAAAGAAAGATGGAGGCTTGGGAAACCTGTTTTTTTTTTTTTCCTCTTCTTCTTCTCCTTTATTCTCTCTCTCCCAGTTCGTCAGATACCGTCACTCTACTTCTGAAGCAACTCATCAATGGCTTGAGAGGCACGGTCCCCCCACACTCGATGAGCCAACAGCAGCACCACAGCAAAGACAACAGCTAAACCGCCAACTGCAAGATAAATACCAGCGAGGTAGGTGTTTTTTCCCCCAAGCCAAGACAATGTAGCCAGTGTGAAGGCTTTTGTGCCACCAAAGGCGGAGACATCGTAGTGCTCAGCTATCTCCATTACATATCTCCCAGGGGGGAGATCCACGTCTATTACGCGGTACAGCTTTCGGAAGTTTGGCAACGATGCCGCGCGCATCCACACCATCAGATCCTCATCGGTCGTCACAGGGATTTCGTGACCGAGTTCATTTGCGTACCATCCATTATTAAAGAAAGAGTCGTTCGTCAGCGGAGGCTCGGGCTTCACACCAGTGTACAGCTCTTGCGACGCTGTCCAGAATAGATGATGCGCCCCCAACTGAGGTGCTTTAAATTTGTGCTCGACGTCGGTTTTCCACGCGATACCCTTTTTTCTGCAGTGATTCTGAGACTCGGAACCACCAAGAGGATCGTTTTGAGCTTTGGAAAAATCCGATGCGTTGCATATAAGTATCCTTTTGCTTTTCCGTTCTTCGTTGGTCTGAATCGTCGCCGACGTCACATCCTCCTCCTTGTAGAGGATAAATGTGTCATTAAACATGGACCAGGCGATGAGACCTGCTGGGACGTACACAAAATTTCCGTAGTGCAGGACAGACTGGTTCCTGTAGTTGATAGGAGTGCCCGTGGTGCCGCTGATGTCTCCAGGGAGAGCAAGTGGGGCAGCATCAGGCAAGTGATGCACAGCAACGCCTGCCAGTTGTTGGTCGCTGCGTGAATTCGAGTAGCGCCTGTGGTTCTGATAAAAGTTGGTCAGGCCGTAATACAGGTATACAGGTGCCTTGAGGGTCTCCGTGATATCAAAGGCAACCTGCGTCACGCAACCCGTACTGAGTGTCATGCCGTTGCCTCTGTATGTAAAGGCAGCTGTGTTGTGTCCGTTTGTACAGTGCTGAATATCATCATAGCGGAAAGAAATCTCCCTTGCCTCACGGTTAGAAACCACAATGATGCTTCCAATCGGGATAAAGACGAAACTAACGAGGAAGAAACCCAACGCCACATACGGTGGCGTGAGGATGGGTTGCCAGGCAGGCAACTGCTGCTGCTTCAGCAGCTCCAGCATACTGTGTGCGGTATGCAGCATGGTAGACAAATTACCCAATCCTCCTCTCGAGTAGGTGTAACACTCTGCTAGAAACAAGAGCCCGATCAAAATGTGAGAAAAGAAAGAACAAAAAAAAAAAAGGAACGTAATGGTCACAATGAAACAGAGAAATAAGGCGTGCCCATAACACCAGTAGGGGCAACAATGATGCACCTAGAGCGAAGGATGCAAACAGGCGCATCCGCCACCACAATATCAGCAAGACAAAAAAAGAAAATAAAGGAAAAGAAGAGAGCAGCATAGCAGCAGCTCATTTGTTCAGAACAGCCACACAAAGGTAGCGCAAGCAATGGTGTCACATCATCAAATTGATATCAAACTGACGTGCAAATTGTTGTGTCATCACACACCTCCGTTGAGCGCATTGTCGTGCGTGCCAAACAGAAGGGGAGATAAAGAGAGAGAGAGAAGTTGGTCCTTAAACTCATCTTGCAGCTGTAACTAAATCGCCACGCCACGTTAGAACGGCATGGGATAACTCTTTCAGCGGCTTTTAGATGCCTGTATGCATATGTGTGCATTTGCATGGGGGGGGGGGAGGGGAAAAGAAAAAGGAGGTGGCGAAGATCATGTCCGTGCATCAGCAATCGCTCGTACAAAGATGTTTTCTTTTTGTGTTTAATTCCACATCGAAGAGGTCATTTTTTTATCCTTGTTAGTAGCTGTGCAGCAAGTCGAAGTGGCAGCATGCAGTTTAGCGGGACCGAAGAGGAACAAGGAGGGCAATCGAGGGATAGCTGTGTGCGTGTGTGTGTGTGTGTGTGTGTGTCTCTAGGAAGAAGAAGAAGAAGAACAACGGCAGTGCAGACAAAAGAGAGATGGATAGAAGGGACAAGCAACACCCCCATGGCATGAGCCTCGAGGCGCAATGTGAAGCCGCAAGAAACAACAACAGCAATACGTAAAGAGAGAAAGAGAAAGATTTGGTGCGGTAGACCTGAGGAAGCAATTCGCATTGAGATGAGATTCCATCGCGCATTGCACTGTCACACTCCGTTCCCCTCCCCGCATCCTTCGCTACAGCAGCCGCATTGTCTTGTCGGGGTCATGACCCAGTTTTGTGCAGAGCGTCTCGTAGCGCGTTATGAGCTCCTCCTGAAGGTGACCGACAAAACGAAACATCTGAAACTTGTATAGAAATGACACAGGTTTATTGGGTTTCATCAACTCGTCATCGAACCGATCTAGCACCTCCACTCTGTCCGGGTGCCTTCGGAGAACATCCTCCACAAAGTCCAGTTCCCTCAGGCGATGACGCACTTGTAGTGGCATGGAATAGAGGCATCGCTCGAGGCACGTGCCGCAGCTTGGGTGTCTCCGACGCGGGTAATGATTGTACAAAAGCAGAATTATTTCCTCTGATCCAATGGAAGACAGATCCCGCTCTTCGGGGGCGGGAAGATCCGCTCGCTGCACCAACAAATCGCATTCACCATCCAGTTTGCGAAAGAGGTGTGGATTATCTAAAACAATACGGCGTGGGCTCTGTGGAAGGCAGTGCAGGCAATCGCTTGGAAGCAGCGAAGTCAGATGGCCAAAAGCCAGGGGTCCATCCAGCGGCAGCACATCCACCAATGCATGTGCCATAACACGCTCATCAAAGTATGGTATGGGATTGGTGCTAAATTGGAGTTGCCTGAGAAGTGCGCGCCGTTTCTTGCGGTCAATGGGAACCCGTAAGCCGTTCTTTACTCGTGACTTCTTCATCTCGTCCAGTCGTCGCAAGATCTCATCCCGCGTATGGGTGATGGCCGGCTTGTAGCGTGGGTCAAGAAGAAACCGAACGGATAAGACCGGCTTGTCAACGACTTCAAAAATATGTGGCGCCGACACGAGCACGTGAAGTAAACACCGACCCTCAGCGAGGAGCGGCGACGCAGCGCGGCGCATCTCAGATGAAACCGGGACAAAAGTCTCCACAACAGGAATTAAGCGAGCCACACGGTACGGCTCATAATCCGGCACTTCGTATGGCTCCATGAGGAGGTCGATCGGCACCTTGCCGTCCTCCGCCTCTTCCCCGTCTGGATCGGCGAACTCTGCAAGGGATGGACGGAGACGCACAAAGCTCCACTCGGTGGTTTCACCACCGTTGCCATACTCTCCGCCAGTATCCCTGAGCGTGACAACGTCGATGAATTCCCGGTGCTCCTCGATGCAGCGGCGCACCATGTCCCCACTTTTCTCGCCTGCATCGTCTACAGTCGTCTCGCGTATCCGTTCCGTTAAAGCCTCCACAGGCACAAAGAATGTGGGAAATAGATCAAATACAGCAGGCGGCGGTTCTCGCACAAAAGTGCGCTTCTCTCTTTTAGCACACCTCCACTCTTCTCCGTGCTGCCCTTTCCGGTGGTGGTGGTGGCGGTTATTTTTCGCACCACCACCACACCCTTTGTGCAGTCGGCGCGCCACGTACACTTCACCCACTTTTGCAACATTGAACAACTTTGGATGGTTGACCAGAACGCTTCTAAGGCCCCCTGCCTGGGCAACCTTCTCCATCACATCAGCATCGACAGCTCGGCTGATCTGCGAGAGAGCAGTGAAAGTGGTCGGAATAAACGGTTGGATGCGCTCTCCAAGCTGGGTGCTGTCCGCAGACTGCGAGCAGCTCATCAGAACCCCGCAGCCGGTCTCACCCGCATGGGAAAAGGCGGTGAGCCCTAGTAGCCAGAAACAAGGTCGCAACATGCCCACCCACTCCCCACCCCCCTCCTCTCCTCCTCCTCCTTCCTCAGCCGTCCGAAGAGAGAGAAAACAGAAGTAAATACAAAAAAAAAAAAAAAAGACGACAAGCGACACATAAACACACACACACACACAGACAGATACACGAGAATACAATTAATTTTTTTTTTTGATGATATACAGCTCCTATTATTATTATTATTATTATGACGCAGCTTTCTTTTACATTGGCAGTTAGATGAGTAGATGACTGAATGACGGAATCCCATTCATGATGCATCATCTTGGAAGTGCAGAGTAACAGGGTGTGTATCGATGTAGCGCATCAGCAGTGCATAATCGGCACGGCATTGGGCCTGAACTCGGGAGCCACTTTTCGTGTGCCTTAGTATCTGCTCCACCTTTCGGCCCAAAACCGCCTTCAGCATGCCGATGACAAAATGTGCGAACAGCCGATTTTCCATCTGAAAGAAGTGGTGACCCAAGTACAGCATCAGCACCTCGAAGGTTGGCTCCACTACCCTTTCAAGAAGAAACAGTGCTGGACGAGATACCACCACTGCTGTGGCTGTCGTCGTTGTTGTTGTCGTCAACTCTGCCGACGATGAAGACGAGAGCGTGCCAGGATGAAATTCCGTCAGATGCTTCGTCGCCACTCTTGCATATCCGTACAAGCAGTATTCCATTTGTTCCGCATATAATGTTTCTGCACTATCTGCAAGAGCTTGAAGCAGAACGTCAACCATTTCCGTGCTTACAGCCTGTCCAGTACCTGACTCGTGCCTTGGAGATGACACTTCAGTATATCCTGAAGAAATATGGGACTGCACCTTCTTCAGCGCATCCCGTAGTGCGATAAAGTCTGCGAGGAAGGGAATAACATGGTAGCACCACTTGACAGAGGAGCAACGGATTTTTGTCAGCATCACGTACCCAGCGGTCTCCAGCACACGTGTCACAATATGCAGCTGATGGAGCTCAATTACCACAGGCAATGGTGTTTTGAGTGTGGTGAGCATCAGCAAAGGGTTTTCCACGTTGCAAGCCTTCACGGCCCTAGTGTCAGAAAGGAGCGCCTTGAGCGAAGAAGAGTGCATCCTGTGATGGTTATTCCTATTTCTCAACATGACGCCAGAAACCTTCTCATGACCCTCACGCGGAGACGCTAGTAGTCGCCCGCGCACCTTTTCTGTCATGCTCTTCGGATCCAGCACGTCCCACGGTATGTGCAGCACATCCACCCACAGTGCGTCTAGGCTCTGCACGGCAAGTGTGGAAACAGAACGGGACACAGGGATAGAGGTATCACGTGGGGGGGTAAACGTCATGGTTAACGTACAGCCTAGTGATATGCTCTGAGAGAAAGAGGTGCCAAAGCCAATGTTATCCGCATGTGAAACGGTGGCGCACCCCACCTCAAGCTCCTCCCTCTCCAACAGCATGGCAAGCGGGTGCAAAAACGGTGCTGCACCGACCACCTCCCAGGCTCTGGCTAGAAAGAGAAGGCGGTACCATTGAAGCTCCCTCTGGGGCAGAGAATTCCCCCTCTCTGCTGCGTTCAACAAACGCTGTGTGATGCACTGCGCTAACAGCTTTGTCCAGCGCAAGAGGTGCTGTTGATGAAGGTAAAATGGACATGTGCCAAAGCGTTGGGCGCTGTCCTTAGCCAGCACACACTTCACGAACTCAACCGAAGAAAGATTCCCTTTAGGTAACGAGGGCGGGCACTTCATACACACTTCGCCGCAAGTGTTGCTGACATCTGAGTGTGCACATCCTGGTGGTGCCACCAGCTCGGCAGTTCCGTGGTGAAAGGGGGGTGTAGCCGATGTCTCCTTTCTTCTTCCTGGTGTTGCCGCTTCTAATCCTCTCGGCGGTAGTGGTGATTCTGGCATTGCTGTCTCCTGTGTTTCATCAAGGTATGACAACACCTCCCGCCAGTCCACTTGACGGGCAACAGTCGAACGGCAGAAGACAATATAGTCCCTCCAGCGACGAAGAATGGACAACGAGACGGGTTCCACATCTGGCGAGGAAGACGCTGCGGTGGCAGCCGAAGTCCCGCGCTGCTCTGCGAGTCTCTCCCAAAGCAACTCGGTCTGCCTGTACGCATCCGTGCCGCCCATGCTAAAACCTCACCACCCCCTAAAAAAAAAAAAAAAAAAAAAAAAAAACAATTTTTTAAAACGGCGTACGACGCCGTTTTCCAGCCCACAAATCCACACGATTGAGTGCAAACACTTGCGCTCACCGCCAAACACACGCCTAAGGGATGTGCTACTGCCTTCGCCGAATCAAGGCGGGGGTTGAGGGGTTGGGAAAGATGCGGCAAAAGTGAAGAAGAGAGACGTATCGCACACACACACACACAAAAAAAAGGGGGGTGGTAGGGTGTTGAGAAATGCATGCAGAAAAAAAAAAAGACAAAAGGAAATTTATGCCTAATTCCCCACCTCTGTTTTTTTTTTTTTTTGCTCTTGTTGTTGTTGTTGCATCACATTGTTATCAGCAGAAACTTGCAATGCGGAACTCCCCTCTCACCACAGGAGATACGCGCATGAGAGTGTCACTGTTTCCATTTCTCTGGCTTTGTGTCGTTCACACTGATAATATCCCACGCAAGACCTTCTATTTCCCTCGTAGTCCATTAATATATATATATATATGTGTGTGTGTCTGTCAGTCATCATCATTCCCTCTCCCTCCCTCCCTCCCCAAAGCTCCCTCTTCTATGGGGGCAATGCATGCCGCACGCCATCTCCGACCAGTGCCTTGGCATCTCCGTCAAAAGAGGGTTGGGAATTTCGAAGAGAGGTCCAGCAGTTTGCGGTATGCCTCCACGTCGTACTCATCGTTGTATGTGCCGTGCTGGAAATAGTCTAGCTCACCATTGCTAGGGTTCACATAGCACACAAACTCGTTAATCTGCGCCACCTCGGCTCCGTTAGGCAGCCCCATTACTTCCACAGGTTCCTCCGTTGCGATACAGAGCGCTTCCAGAGAGCCACGCTGTGCGTTGAGTGCGGTAGGCCTCAGTACGATGGAGATGTACTCGCCGCGGTGGGATTTGACGGCATGCGCAGACACGCGAGGGGAAACGCCGCTAAATGGTGGAAGGCGGTTCGTCTGCACGCGGGCGCTGCCGCCAAGGTGAGGGGCAGTACGCATTCCTATCCTCCTTAAATTCTTCCCCTTTGTGGGTTATTTGATTTCGCCCTTCGTTCCTCGCTTGCGCACAACACACAGAGTGGCCCTTGAGAACGGCGCCCCAGATCAAACACACAGGGAGTAGATGGCGATGATAGATTATTGCAATCCCACACACACAGACACAAAGAGAGAGAGAGAAACAGGAAAAAAAAAAAGGGGGGGAGAGGGTGGGTGGGTGGGGAATGCCTTGAAAATTGAACGGAACTCTCATAACAGCATGGAAAACTAGCGACAAGGAAGGGCGCCATGCATTGCGCCATCCAAATATTGTTCACGTATACGTTGCATAGAGAGCATTCGCTGCGTAAAATGCAGCCACCATCGATTCACGCGCTGTCGACGCTTGAGCGCCTCCTGTTCATCCGTCAGCCGCCTCCAATCATCGTACGCACGCAAAAGACTTGGAGCGTCCGTCTCCCTCACCACAATGCCGTCAATGACGCTTTCCCAGTGTGCAAAACGGCGTTCATCTAAGCGACGTCGCCTAAAGCCCGTAACCGCAAGGCCAAACTCCATCTCAACACGCCGCACCACACGGGCAATGTTCGGCAGGCGAATGTGCACTATGCCCGCGGGGACCGGTTTGTCGAGAAGCACATACCACTGTGTCTTGCCATGCCGAGGAATTGACCCATCGCTTCGTAAGGGCTGCGGCTCAAATGGCTTTGTCTGCCACACACCAAAGAAAGAAGACATCGACGCGAATGGTCGCGAAGCTGGAGGCGCCACTAGCTTATACGGGGGCTCCTCCTCGCTCAGTACGCAGCGCCCCTCCCGAAGCCAGCCGTCACGGCTGCGCAGGTGCACAACGGCAGATCGCTTGTACACTGTGTGACCCTTGACACTCCCCACAATGGTACTACTGTCCTTGGGATAAATTCCCTCATACCGTGCAAGCTCACTTTCAAGAACAAAAAGAGGATGCTTTTTGAGCGCCGTAAGCGTCTTGGGCACTTCCTCGGCATAAGTGAGGGAGTGCAACTGCTTGCGTTCTCGTGCCAGCTGTTCCCGTGTGCGTCGCGTCACATTCTTACTGAAGGCGTCTATGACAACGTCAGATGCCTCTCTGTTATCGCTCCACTGCAGATGCTTCCAAAGAAAGCGGTACTGGTCGCAACGACCCAAACGATGGGAGAAGACGCTGCTGTATTTAATGGAGTAGCGGGGTGACACATCCACCACGACGTCACCACCCACCGAGAATGTGTATGGTGAGCCCCAAAGTGTAGTACAGCCCGCACACGGGTTGACGGAGATAAAAGACTCACGCTGCGGACACCATACCTCCACCCAAAAGCAAGACGACGGCAACTTTCTCGACACATGGTCTTTTGCACAAGACGCCTCCTTTTGCTGCCGCTTTGTGCGCGGTACAAATAGCGTCATCATCTCCTTGTGGTTCGAGGGGGAAATATCAGAGGCAGGAGTATCACCCTGCTTCCCCTGGCCCTTCTGTATCGCCACGACCAAACGACACGACAGACCTGAAACAGTGGCAAGCGAGAGAAATGCAGCGCAGAAGTACAACGAATGAGGAAGTGCCATTTTGGCACCAGGAGAGACGAGGGACGGATGAGACTTCGTCAAAAGATCGAAGAAGAATCCAATCTCAATCGGGGCAGCCCAGTTGGACAATACGGCACTGTCAACCGCATTATCCAGGGCGAACACTGACGTGATGCCGTCAATAAGTGCCATGATGGAGGCGGATGTGTGGTTATTTACTGTATCCTTGATCGTGGTGACCCAGCAAGGGGCTAACACAGGCCTCTTTGATGCATCGTCGAGGGCGCGCCGGTAACAATCCGAAGCCTGGCGTACCGCATGAAGAAGCGGTCGCGCCTTCCACACACCCTTCTCATCAGTTCGAATCCACAAGAGTCTCCGCACCAGCTGCGGATGGCGGGACTGTTGCAGAATAATCCTTCCGCGCATAACGGCAAATATCAGAGAACATATTCCCTCTGCAGCACGTCGAATGCGCTCCAAACGTTGCTTGGCAGCGACGAGCTGCTGTCGGTCAAGCATCTGTTCATGTGCCGGGTCTCGCTGCCCCCAGCGCCGTATGGGCGTGTTTGCCAGCGGGGGCTGTACTGCGCTTCCCATCAGCGACGCGCTGTCGCCCTCGCCGTCCGCAATGTTATTACCATCGCCAATAGATGGCGCCTCCGCCTTGATCCCGCCATCAGCGGAGGTGACGGTGAGGTTCTCACCCTTGTGCGGCGGGTTCCTCCTCGGCTGCCGCTGCTCTTTCCTGTCCTCCTCCTCTTCTCCCTGCTCCTCCTTCTTCTCTCTTCTCTCCTCATCCTTCACCCCCGAAAAAACAGCATTTGGCAACACCACCTCATCCCATTCGTCGTCGTCATCATCATCTCCCACATTGACCACATTCACATCAACCTTTGTCTCCAAGGACCTCTGGTCACTCGTGGATGTGACCATGGCCAGCTTTCGCCTTGTACCCCTTCCGCCCGCTGCGCTGGGAATGCGTACACGCTTCGAGACATTGCGCAAATACCCATCAACATTCACTGCTGCTGCTGCCGCCACATTCACACTTTTTTTCTGCTGTGATTCGTTCATACACAATACCTTATCCCCAATAAGAATAAGAATCAGAATAGCAACAACGACATATACACACACACAGAGAGAAAAATATATATATATATATATTTTTTTTAAACAAATTATGTATATATATATATATATATATATACACCCAGAGACAGGGAGACAAGGCGTTAGGCGGATATGTAGAGAGAATTAGGGTTGTACCCCCGAGACTGAATCTTTTCCACAACCTCACCAAAGACGGTATAGAATCGAATCTCATTGCTGCTGAATCGGTGCATCCATCCTGTCAAGAGGGCATCGTCCAACAGTTGCATGTCAATCTCTCGCATCGACACACTTGGACACGGGCTCTTGAACTCGGGCACCACTAATCCTCCACCTTCAGTGTCTGTGACATCGTTGTCCACGTCATTCTGCATCTCCACGCCGGGAATGTACTGAGCCTCACCATCGCGCTGCGTCACGGATCCACCGTCTTCACCGGCAGCAAGAAGATCCCGCTTCTTGGATGCCCGTTCCACGGCCTCCCGTGCCTTCTCTCGCGCCTGCAGGCGTTTCCGCTCCTTTAAAAAAGCCTGCTCTGAAAAGGGGTCTAGAAGTACGACCTCACGCTTGCGGTCCCTCTCTTCGCATTGAAAAAGGTCCCCCTGCCGGCGGCGAAAAACACTGCGCTGCTTCCAGTTGTAATCAAGGAGAAGATCGAAATATTCTCCACCAAACACATAAGGGTCCAAGGTGCACTTCTCAATCATGTCAGGCAGATGAAACATGTCCGCCTCCGGCCCCATCAGGCTTGGACGCCGACGCATCTGCGGCTTTACCTCTTCCTTTGTGTGAAATGCAGAACCTTCGTGGAATCCAATAGTTCGAATGCCACCAATCATACCAACGATTTCCTCCACAGAGAACCCTTGTGCCGCCAGCAGTCGCTTCAAACTAAGCACGTCACGTCTTATTTCCGAGACGAGGCTCGGCGTTGTGACTAGAAGTTGATCTGTTGTCAGATCGCATGGTGGGTGTGGTCTCCCGCGGCGCACCGTTATGTTTGGCCCCCCGAGGCGAGAGAGTGCCTTCGCCGAGAGCATCGCCCAGAGATCTGGAATAGAGAACATGGGCTGCTCGCGGTGCAGGTGGAAAATAAACTCCATCAGCTCCTCCGCCTCAGGGCGCATGTACTCGGGATAAACCATCGGGGTGCCAAACGGCGTCTGGGCACCCGAAAGAGCGTGATGGACAACCATGCGTACCGCCGCAACGGACAAGTCAGGGCGTGAAAACACCTTCATGTCCAAGGCGTTGTTGATATACAGATTGTTCCCCGACGGACGAAGGGAGTGGTACAGGCGATTACCAAAGTAATAACACACACTTGTCACCTGAATGAAACACAACAACCCGGTAAAAATGGCTGCATTCTCCCACCACGGTCGCTTTCGGGCCAGGCGGTGGAGATCCTGCTCCTTGTAGCCCCACCACAGCATTTGCATCTTTGTCGCACAAAGTGGTCCACTGGAGCCAAGCCGCCGAGCCTGAATTCGGAACATTTACCCTACATATCACCACCACCACCACCACCACCATGATGATTGATTGTTTGGGAGAAAAGAAAGAGAACAGAAAACAAAAAAAGATATGTAAAAAGGTAAAACACACACACACACACATAAAAAAAAAAAAAGCAAATCCATCCAAGATGCAGAAGCTCAACAAAAACAAAAGGGAACCAAACCATACGTGTGGTCAACGCAAGTGGCCTAAAGGAAGCGCTCCTCCGCGGGAAGGCAGCGCGTCACAACCTCCACCACATCGCCCGCCGAATTTCCCCTCTCCCGGAACACGGTGCGCCTAAACATATCAGCTGTTGTTCTCACTGGAGCAATCTCGTGAACCTCACGGACGCCAGCATGGATAATCGCCGCGTCCATTACGTCTATCCATTGCACTGGGTGCGCCAATTGCGCTGCCAGTACGGCAGCACACATCCCACGCACGCTACCTTCCTCCACGCTGCGCCTAAAGGTTCGCTCCACCAAATCCGTGTGGTACCGGCCGTGATGTCGCACTTCCCCCACATTCATTGACTGCATCATTTCCAATGCGTCATGCTGGAAGGTAGGATTAAAGGGACAAAACGCAGTTCCTGTGAGATTTGTCAGCCACGCACATCGCTCGTGTCGCCCTGCAGCATCCGCACCAGCATCGGGCGCCCCACTCAGAGCATTTTCTGGCACCCCAAGCAGGGATCGCAGCGTCGTCTCCGCTGGCAGTGCATCAAGAACAACAGGCAGAAATAGATCCATCGCCCGGCGGAGTCGGCTGCTGTGAAACGGGACATTGACCGGAAGCGGAACAAACCATGACTTCTTCTTGAGTCCGCTTCGACCATCCTCCTGCAGGGTCAGGTGTGTGAGCTCATCCAGCGATGGTGTGTAGCCATCGTCGGGACCCCGCAGAAATCGGCGGTATGTCGAACGCACACCATACTTGCGCACGGCAGTAGTTACAAAATCCTCCGGAGGACCCTTGTTGGGGTCGATCGCGACACCATCTTGCGTGTCTTGACGCACAGACGACAAAGCAGTGCGGACAATGTAATCAATAGTCGACGATGGGCCGCAAATGCTCGAACGAAATTGCGGATCCAGACACTTTCCAAGAACCGCCAACCCCACGCGATCACCCGCTACAACATACTGCTCGTATTCAATGTTGTAGTTGACAACCTCCACAAATGAGGTTGTGGTCGCAAGTGCACGAGCAATGAGCTCCACAAACACATGAAAGCGGTCCACCGCAAGGTCAAGATCGTTATCCCCGTCCTTGTTGCCGTTGCTGTTACTACTGCCTTGATGGTGCAGTTTCGCACGAATTGGGTTGCATGCATACATAACGTAGTTGTCACGGTTCATGGAGAGTTGCTGGAGGGCGTTCTCCATGAGCACCCCACGCTTGTAGACAAGGTCAACGGCAACCTCTGGTGGAAAAACCCCAAGAATAGTGAGTGCGGAGAACTCCCCAAGACTGTGACCAGCGGCAACAGTGATCCCATCAACCGAGTAGCCATACGTCTCTTTGAGGTACTCTACCGCCATAACCTGCATCGCCAGCATGCACGGCTGTGTCAAGTACGTCAGAGACATTATGCCATGTGGGTGCGAGAGCAACCTCGTCCGCGGGGCAGATTCCGCTATCTTTCGATCCTCGCGGCAATCCAGCTGGCAAATCGTAGCCACATCAAGCGCGTCATCGTATACCTGTATCTTTTGTGGATTCTCGCCCATGACGTCTTGCAGCTCAACGCCATAGTTCTGCCGCATCCGCCCTTTCATCCGCTCCCACAACCGCGCCACCGCAGGCACACGCAAATATTCCAGTGCCATGCCCTTGTGATGGGATCCCTGACCAGAGAAAACCAGTCCACGCCTCATCTGACCCTCCTCCTTTATTCTCGCTAATTTCCTTTTCTGCACACGCATATAGTGTGCGTGTGTATGTGTTTGGCAGCCATAATGCAAGCATAATGAAAGGAGTGGTGGCAGAATCTGCATACTCAAGAAAATGTTTAGTGGACCATCTACATCGCAGACTCCATCCCAACTACAGTATCAGATGCCATGTGCTTCCGCCGTCTCTCGTGTGCATTTGTACACACCCAGACTTGCATCCTCCTCAGGTGACGTACAATATGGGGGCGTCGCAGAAGCAGAAACCTTCACGCCGTTCGACGCCGTAAAAACGCACAAAACCTCGCCCCTTGTGTTCTACGACAACACGCCAGGCGTTCGTCCGGGTGAAGGCATCCTCAGGCTTCTCAGAGGCCAGCACATGTTCTTGCTGCTCCCCCAACCGTGCCTTGGCGTTCCTCAACAGACAAAACTCTGCCGAGGGAAGCTGAACACAGGAGATGATCCGGTCGTCCAACAGGGCAAGAAGAACTGCTCGACGGTGCCAGGGACATATACAGCATCTCCGCACCTCCTGCGGCAGCATCGGAAGCATCGTCTCCCCACTAGCAAAATAGTGAAGGAATGTTCCCACCACATGTTCCTCGGCACCACAGACGCCAAGAGTGAATCCCTTTTCGCCATCTTCGACCTCGACGTGTGCCACGAGGGAGCAGTTGTCATTCCCTTTAATCACCCACGGCGAGTAGCAATGAATCATCCTTTCCGTGGAGCGCTCGCTGGTGTGAAAGAGGTGGAGAAAATCACCACCAGCGCAGCTGTACGACCGTGTAGGAAACGGCGGCGGCTGCTGCTGCTCGCCAAGGCCTGAGCTCTCGGTCTCTTCTTCTCCTTCTCCTTCCTCCGCCTCCTCCTCCTCCCTTCCAACTCCCTCAGAGAACTGATGGGCCCCCACCTCGCCCCTGGCTTCGCGCTGTGTACAAGGTGCACCACTCTGTGCACCGTCACCGGTATCCCCAGTTTCTTCCAGTCTACCCATACCCGTCTAATCCACATACTTTGTGCACCAACACTCACCCCACATGGAGGCAGAAGAGGAGAAGGCGAAAACATAGAAGGCCCCTCATATTCAACACCACTGAGTGTACTCAATTTGCATCAATATCTCTGTATTTGTTTCATATATATATATATATATATATGTGTGTGTGTGAAAGAGAGAAAGAGATTGGGGGTGGAAGGGGAAGGCAATAATAATAAAAAGGGAGAGAAATATATGTATAAACTCTCATCCCAGAGAAAATTATCCACAAAAACACTCACGTAAAACCAAAAAAAAAAAACATATTGTCTGCGCACGTACACGAAAGCATGCAATAATCTCACCAGGCTATGAGGAAATACGTGCAAAAGGAACGTACACGAGAGAAGCGCTCCATCACGGCAATATCAGCCAGTTTTTAGAACCAAACGAGCGAAAGGTGAACCCAAAGGAAAAACAGGGAAGGAGCTACGTAATCCGTTAATCAATCACCTCCCGTGCACCTCTCACCCATCCACTTCCAGGCTGAGAGTTCATATCAGAATGCGAAACACGGCCCCACTCAAAAAAAAAAAAAAAACTCAAGACACCGAGAAAACTCTCTACTACAGAAGGCTGATGCCGCCAGCATCAGGTGTCTGTGGAGCACTATGAATCGGAATCGGTGCTGGAATATTTGGTACGCTCACCGAAACTGGCTGGCCAAGCAAACTGGCACCTGACTGAAGCGCAGAAGTTGCAGAGGAAAGAACTGGGACTGGCAATTGGTTTGGAGCTTCGATGACCGGCTGTTGCGGGGTAATCAGGGTGTTTGTCCCCGAATAGTAACCCCACTGTGCCGTCGTGGTGGTGGTGGTGGTGGCTATGGGTGTCTGCTCTGGAGGGCCTGATACTTTGGGGAAGTCCATCACTCCTGCAACTGCTCCATTCATCGAGGACGTCGTGAAGGTTGCTAGTGGAGGCGAAGTCGCTACCCTTATCCCCGCTAATGGTGGAGGCGTGTACCCCAATGTGGTAGCCCTAGATGTAGGCGGCGACAGCTGAAACGCGGCAACATGATTCTGCACAGCAGGTGCCGATATCCCATCCGTAGCGTTCGTATTCTTGCTTCCGTCTGCGCAGGAAACAGCAGGTTGCGAGATGGGGACTGTGATCGCTGGTAGTGGTGCAGCTCCTGTCTCGGGTTTTGGTGGAGCTGCAGAGGGAAGGCTTTCCACCGACGAACTTTTCTGCTCTCTAGACGATCCACAAGAAGAAGAAGCATCGCTGCTGCTACTGCTACTACTACTACTACTGCTACTGCTGCTGCTACTGCTGCTGCTACTGCTACTGCTACGAGTAATAGAGGAGTAGGGCGTAGTCACAGTTGTTGGGAATGCGCCCGCTCCGCCAAGATTGTTGTCTATGGTCGACTGCACGACTATGTTGATGCACCGTGTCAGCTCCTGCACCTCACGGGACAGACTCATGATAAACTTGACGTGCTGGCGATTCAGCGAGGCAAGCGGCACATCAAGTGAGCGACGATAAGCCGCCGTTACGTGGGAGAGATTTGTCCCAAGACACTGCAACTGGAACAACACCTGATAGGTGAGAAAGTGCGCCACACTTCCTTCTCGAGCAAGAGGCAGCCTGTTCACCGGGTTGCGAGAGACGTTCGCATCTAGAGGAATGTCAGCTTGCAGTTCCCCGGCTGCGTGGGCGATCTGGTTGGCAAGCTGCAGCGCAATATTCGCGAGTCGCAATATTGTCTGCACATGTCCGCCCATTTTGTCCAGAATTGGCCTCGCCTTCTCATTGACGGCAGCCGCGTTTAGTGGTGTGAATTCCCGCTTCAACGTGATGCAAAGTGTTTCGGAACTCGACAGCATCTGGTATGCCACATCGAACTGCAAAAGATGCAGCAACGTGTTCTTCTTTGTGAAGCTTGTAGATCGGCCCTTGCTGCTGCTGCTGCTGATGGTCTTGTCATCCTTCTCGCCGCGGTGGTGGTGGTGGCACCGCCGCCGTCTGAGAGACTCCCGTGACTCCGTCACCTCCTTGACTGGCAAGACATGACCACTCGCAACAACGGCACCCACCGCCACGTTTCCTTCCGGCTCCTTCCGCGTCGCCGGTTTTTCATCCAGGGCCTTTTTCTCCACACCCCCATCCTTCTTGGTCTTCTTGTCCTTGGCCCTCGCCTTGCCTTTGCCATCGACAATCACGCGAATCACATAGGGCTTGCCGTTGACAGTCACTCGATTAGAGGGCGTGGGCAAAGGCGCCTGATTGGTAACGGCCACGCCCGAAGCTGCCGCAATAGCAGATGAAATACTCTCTATGGAAATGACGCTGCACGACATCTCCGCGAAGCCCATTGTCTGTCCAGCAGCGTCACACATGGGATAGCTGGCGTACTGGAGACTCCCTGCCACCACTTCCCCCATCGTCAGTGGGCATGGACACACCCACGTCAGCGCGGCAGGCGCTCCTACACCATCACCATTATCTCTTCTTCCAAAGGCCACAGCTCTCTGAGCCTCGTCGTACAAGCAGCAAAAGCACTGTGCTGGAAACATATTGTGGCACTCTTCATCCGTTAAACGAAAATCTGCCTTGTGACATACGCCGTACGTCAGTGACGTGATGCGGCCTCCCTCAGGGGACATCTCCACCCGGCCGCCTCCGCCGCCGCCTCCGCTACGGAGTTGTGGGCGAATAAATATATCAGGGAAGCTCGACAGGCGTACTGAAAAGACAACCCGCGCAGATGAACTCATGTTCACAAGATCATAAATCCTCTTGACGGCGATCTCCAAACGGTATTTTCGCACCCGCGACTCAACCATCCCGCCACCTCGGAGAGACCTTCCTTTGTACAAATGGCCCCTCTCGCCTCTCCCTCGCTTTTGGTTTCCTCTCTGATTCCTACCCGCCCACCCAGAGCGGCTTCCCCCTGTCTGAGGCACTACGGAAGCACGCACACAGAAGCGGGGGAAGGAATGAAGGCAAGCGAGAAGAAGGCTAAGAGAAGACTACTCTACCAGCGGGTTTTGCTTTCCTTCCTCCGCTACCCTTCCAACTCCTCGTTCTATCACCTTTTTTTTTTTTCTCTCTCTCTCTCTCTCTCTCTCTATATATATATATATATATATATATATATATATGCGTGTGTGTATGTGCTCTTATATGCCTACTACAGAAAAGAGAAAAAGAAAAAGGAAATGAAGTGGCAACAATTTGAATTTGCATCCAGGGAATCCCTCCCCGCACAGCATTACTCTCTTGGTGGTGTTTGGTATCGATGGGGATCATTTACACGCGTGGAAGTGTTGCCTCCGAAACCCGAGTCCGTACGCTGCGCAACCTACAGATCCTCGCCATCGGGCGATGCGTCACCGTCCTTCTTTGGCTTGTACTTTCCTCTCTGATACCGCTGGTCCACCTTGTCCTTAATACCAATGCGTGCGTTGGGCACACTTCCCGCCGCAAGCTCCGGATTCTGCATTAGCACATCATGGCTTGGTATCGCCGCCTTGTCGCGTATACGGCCTCGGTTCTCCAGAACCTCGCCACGCTTCGCAATGGAGGCAGGATCGACACCCTCCTTGAGCCCCTGAGAGGACAGCTTGGCTAGCACCGCGTCCTGCTGCTCCTGCAGGGCGTGAACCCTATCCAGCTTACCACCTTTCTTCCGCCGCTTCATCGTTGAGGTTGAGCCCGTGGCAGGTGTTGCAGCAGAACCACCGCTGCTGCTACCATCACCCTCGACAAAGCTCGGGCGACGGTAAGTAGCCTTCGAACCAGTCTTTCCACGATCAATGTATGCACGGCGACTAATCGCACGCTCAGCGTCCGTTTCCTCCATGCTGCGCGCCACCCGAATGGTTGACTCGTGCTCCTCCTCCTCGCGCGAAATGTCGGCAATTGTGTCGGAAAGCGCACGTGAGTCACCCTCCAGCCACTCTGCAAGGTCCTCCTCCCTCGAACTCGCCATGGTGCGCAGCAATCGCTCCTCCACACTAGCGGCAGAAGCATCCTCGACAGTCGAGGCTGTCGCTGCTGTGCCAAGATGCGGCTGGTGCGGCCTCACAGTGGAATCCGGGTGCTCGGCTTTGTGATTCGACAAGAGACTCTCGGGGACCTCCACCACATTTCCTTCGCGATCCTCCAACAGCGGCATCTGCCCGACAAAATTCAGCGGGTATGCCCCGCTCTTGCCAGCAACGTACCTGTCCAATTCCTTATCAATGTGCTCATGTATTTTGGCCTGCGATACATACTCTATGAGATTCATGCTCTGCAGCCGCTCACTCGCACGCTCATACCAGAAGAAGAACTGTCTCTCGTAGAACTCCCGCAGCAAATCAAGGTGCTTCTTCTTCAGTGCCTGTCGCCCCTCCGTCATCTGTCGCACCTCCACGCGCTTCTTTTCCTGCTCCTGCATATCGCATTCCCATTGAGCAAGCTGGGCTGCCTTTGTGATGTTGTACTTGTAGATGTACTCGTCAGCGTTGACGCGGAAGGACTCAAACCATTGCCGCTTGTATACTCTACGCAGGTGCTCAAACTGCGCCTCGTGGACATTGCGCCAGAGCTCGTTCTGCTTCCACATCCAGTGGCGATACGGTGTGAGAAAACCAGTCATCTTGCGCCCATGCTCAGACTTGGAGGAAAGATTGTAGTACGGCCGCATCTGCCGCCTGCAGCACGGCGAGCAGCGCATCATGGCACCAGCACCACACACCTCCCCTTTTTATTCGTTCTAAGGGTGCTGTTTCAACAGGATCACCAAGATCCGTCTTTTTTTTTTTTTTATTGCTTCCAACCCCACACCACCACCACCACCACCACCATCGTCAGTTAAGCGCACATGTGCAGCGTAGAAAGAAAGAAAGAAAGAAAGTGTATATATATATATATACATATGTGTGTAATGGTGTTTCATTCGTTTCATATTTTTTTTTTTTGTGTGTAAAGGGTGTCAAGGATAGAATACGGCAGCAGAAAGACAAATGGAGGTGATCCATCGCAATCCGAATCAGCATTCCGTCGCACACAGAGAAAAAGAAGCCCTTTCCTCCGCATCCCTTCTTGACGTTTTTGTTCTTGTTTTTCCCCCGATTATTCCTTCACAATGAGCAACAGCGCACCAAGGGCAAATAGAATGGTGAGTGCAGCCTCCTGCGGCGGGAGTGGTGGCGGGAGGAAGCAAACAAGTGGAAAAAAGAAGGGATTAGGGGCGGAAGAAAGTAATTGGTGGCGCAGTCAGAACTGGTGCAGCAAGATCGAGTCACTTTTATGCAGGGATGCGGGAGGTGGAAAAGTGATCTGCACTGCCAGTTCTATCAGGGCATCGTCAAGAAGGCTACGCTCTTCCCCGAGTGCAGGGACACAAGGGTCGACAGGCTCCATCAGCAGCTCTGCGTTCCCCTCCGTAGGCTGTGGAAGGGGAAACATGACGCGAAGATACTCCGCCTGCTCGGGCTGCAGCTTGATGCCTTCAATCTGCAGGCAATACACAACCTCGGTGTCCACCTCGACCTTTTCCACTTCCTGCAGCAGAATGTCCGTGAAAACGGCACGCTGGCGCACATCTACCCAGCGTTGAACAAGTCGCTCCTTTTCCATTTTTATCGCCGTCTTCTCAGCCATCACCTGCGCAGATACTGAAATTTCAGGGAATTTCATGTCACTCTCGCCGCGCATCCCCATCCCAGGAACAGTACTCGCAGCTCCGCTCTCTGTCGCACCACCAAACCCAATAAGGTGGTTGTCATCATTCTCTGACCTGCTGCTTACTGACGCGTCAGAGCGCAGGAAGCTCCCACGATGCCCCACGTTGCTTGCATCGATCTCCCCAAAATGCGCCGGAGCACTGTACGAGCTACCATGCCATCCGTTGGTGTAATTGCTGCTTTCCCCAATGCTGGTGCCGGTTTTCTGGAGCGTGCGGAAGCAGTCGGCACATACACGCACTGGCACATGCACACCACGCATTGGAACCGCGCAGCTGTACTGCGAGCAGCTCTTGCAGAAAACGTAGCCGCAGTTGCGGCAGTGGTGACGTCTTATACTAATCGAAAAGAGGACATTGCATTTATGGCACCCAGGAGCCTCAGAATCGTCCTGCCAGTGCCCATCTTTGGAGTTGGTGCCTCCCATGGCGTAGCGTGCAGCTCTCCGCCCGTAAAGTTGTTACCGCAATCGTCGGCTGCTTCTTCTTCTTGCTGTTATCACTCTATTTTCTTTACGCTTGGTTTCCATCCGCTTCTTGTTGTTCGGGGGGCGTGTGAAGGGGCAAAAGAGGGAGAAGAACGGAATGAGAGCTAATAAAGGATAATTAAGGCACTATATCGTCGCCACTCTCCCCTATCCCTGCCGCCCCAATGCAGACAGAGAGAGAGACACAGACAGAGATGCACATACATATACCTACACGCACAGAAGCCATCTCTCTGAGTGCAAAAACAGAACACGAGCAATGCAACAAGAATAACCTCAACGCTAGCAGTGGCCACACACAACAACAACAACAGGAAAGGGAAGGAGGGATATAAATTTTTATAAAAAAATAGCAAATGGCTCAATATTTACACAACGGACACACTTGACCACTTGTGCCGGGCATTTTGCATCTGGGTGTTGTTTGTGTGCGCGGGTGCAAGAATGGTGGAATGCATCCTGCTCAAGACGGGCGAATTTGCCGAATCGTAGTCGTGAAGGGTTGCCCACGTACCCATCATGATCTTCCCATCCATCCTTGTGTGGTGCGCTGCTTCTTGCGGCAGCTCAAGTCTCTCCTTTTGTGACCTTTCAAGCGCGCCATCCTCTTTTGCTCCCACTCCCGCTGTGCCCAGAGCTGGAGTCCTACTGGTTCCCGCCGGCGTAGCATCCAACAAGGCCCCAAAATGCCTTGATGCACCACCACCCATGGGTGCACACTGCATCCCGTCATGGGTAGTGAGAGCCACAGGCGCCGCCGTCTTCCTCGTCTGTGTGGTCGTGATCTCCCTCTTCAGCATCTCGGCGACAGCAGTGTGGTGACTGCTTTCCAGATAGTCAAGCTCTGCAGCAAGGGCGGAACGCATAGCCCCTGTCACGGTCCGTTCACCAACTTCTGGTGACCAGTGCAGCATACGCTCGGGGTCTGCAGCTGGTGGAGAAACCACTGCAGGCGCACCGGATGATGTCATCTCTTCATCTCCATTTTTTCTCCACAACTCACCCTTTTGACTGCTCTCGTCACAGTCGTCCTCCTCCCCCGTTCTCTTCTGGCACCGATAAATCCTCAAGGCACTGCGTACATGACGCAATACGCTTGCCTCGTCCAAATCCCTAAGAAGAGCGAGCGCAGCACAACACGGCTGCCCACCACGCCTCGTTGCCTCCTCCATTGCCCCGAATTCGCTACAACTGCTCAACCGTAACACAGATTCCTGGTGGGCATCTCCGTCACTTCGCATCCCCCACACCTTGTCGGCGCTACAGACGTAGTCGTGCTTCGTGGGAATCTCGCACCGTTGCGACATCGCCGCTGTGCGGAAAGTGGGAAAGCCTCTTCCTTGACTCCTTGTCAGGTGGTGAAACGAAGAAGGCTCGTTGCGGATGTCCTCCCCGTGTTGAGAGTAATCGTTACTAATTGTGAACCCGCAACGATCAGCCTTACCATTTTTCCTGCCGCTCCCCTTTCCCTCTATCTTCCACACTGGGAGAGTAGCCGAGGGATGCAACAGCGTCTCTACTTCAGCTGGGCGGACAATTGGTGGTGGGAGCAGAGGCGTGCGCAGCGAGGGCGTTGCGAGGTGTGCCCCACTCCTCCCACCACACAAAAAATTGGTGCCACTCTCCCTGACAAATGAGTGGCTACAGAGGCGCGCCATCGCATTCAACTCATGTTCCAATTCCTGGAAATGCGGTCTCGACGAAAAGTGCGCACGAATCTCATCGAACGCCTTCTTTGCGTCCATGCTGCAACCGAGACGATTATTACTGTCACCAACACCACCAAATCCCCCCCCCCCCCCCCCCCCCCGGAGACCGCCAGACGCTCGGTTCAAAACAAAGGGCAGAGGGGAAGCAGCAAAGATGAGAACAGGGACATGCAGGCATATTCAAGGAGAAAAAGCAAATGTAGAAAAGCGGCTCAAAACACAAGGCAGGAAGAATTGTGCGTCCACAGCATCCACACACGCATAGATGTGCACACAAACCAAACACAAACAATAATAAGAACCTCCCTTTTTCCACCCGCGACAAAGGAAGAAAGGCTCAACAGCAACGCTAAGGGGACGCACAGCTCCCTGTCTCAGAGACCAGAGCCAGCACGGAGTCAGCACACTCAAACTCCTCCACTGTGACAGGTGGGAGGATGGTGCTGAGCGCGCCCAGGCATGATGGGGCCGGCACGCATGCGCTCGATGAAATGACATCACCACCACCCAGGAGCTGCCACTCCTCTTCATCTCCCCCTGGAGCTACCAATCTGCAACCACTGAGCATGAGGCGGCCACCATGCGTGAGTGCATAGTCCAGAGTTGCGGGACGCACTGGCGCCGGCGGCAGCAGATGCGAACCACAAAATACCGCCTCCATACGCACCGCGTCACTAACAATCAAGAACACAGCTGGGTGGAGTGGGACAACCCCTTCTTCCTTTCCGGATTCAAACAACGTCAAGCAGAAGAGCAACTGCACATCGTGCTTGCCATCTCACAAACCATTAAATAAAATCATATTTGTGTCTACACAAACAGTACGGCAAATTGACAAGTTCACACTCCAAAACTTTCGTGTTCATCTTCCTTGTCGTCATCTTCGCACACGTGTTTGGTTTGGGTTTGTGTCGCTCACTGAAGATGAGATGACAACCAAACCCAAACCAAACGACTAGAGAAGCAATACGTTAGGATCATTTTTTTTCCTCTTTTTTTTTCTTTGGTCTCTCTCTCTCTCTATATATATATATATATATATTTGTAGACGCTCCACACAGCGAGTTTTTGTTGTTGTTGTTGTTTGTTTGTTTGTTTGTTTGTTTTCGTTCTTATTTCTGGAGTTTTCTATGGTACTTCTGTATTGTTCATCTATGTAGTTTTTTTTTCTTTTTTTCTTCTTTGTCTTGTTTTGTTTTGAATCCCTCGGGCTGTGACAACCCTAAACGCATAGTGCACCAGTCACACTAATAAGGGTAGCCACAAAGATCCAGCGTCAGGATGGAGGAGCTCCCCTTTTGTTTGTCCTTCAGAACCCCAACGAGCAGATCAGCAACGTGGTACAGTTGATCCTTCAGGGAGATGACAATAAACTGCGTCGCGCTGCAGTTTTTCCGCATGTAGTTAGCTAGCTTCTCCACGTTTCCCGCATCCAACGCTGCATCCACCTCATCCAGGACAAAGAATGGCGTCGGTGACACAGCATGCACGGCGAACAGCAACGCAAGAGCCGCCATGGTGCGCTCCCCACCGGAGAGAAGCTCCATCGGCATATAGCGCTTCATCGGCGGTGTCGCGTGGTATTTGGTCCCCGCCAGGTAAGGCTCCTCCGCGTCCTCGAGACTCAAGTACGCAGAGCCGTGTACAGCGTGCGCCCTTGTGCTCAGCGTGAGCGCGCGATATACACGATCAACCTGTTCAGCAACACGTTCAAATGTCTCCATGAAGCGCTGTGTGCGGAGCTCCTTCACTCTCGCAAACTCAGTGTACGCCTTTTTCGCTTTATCGCGTGCCTCCTCC
This sequence comes from Trypanosoma scelopori, assembly GCA_030849745.1. Taxonomy (NCBI): domain Eukaryota; phylum Euglenozoa; class Kinetoplastea; order Trypanosomatida; family Trypanosomatidae; genus Trypanosoma; species Trypanosoma scelopori. The sequence continues at coordinate 43,606 of JASANX010001063.1, forward strand.
AGTTGAGCGGAAGAGGCGCGCAACTTCTCCTCCGTAGCCTCTAAGCGCGCAGCTGCCCTTAGATTAGGAGCAAGCGATTCTGCTGTACGCTGAAGAGATCCCAGCAATGCCTCAACGCGTTGTCTATATGCTGCGAGCTGCTCCTTGTCAGATGCCGCCTGTCGAAGGCTTTCCGAGAGCCCAGAGAAGTCCACCATCACTTCAACCACCTTTGACGACGCGGATGGGTGAGAACGAGATTGCTGTTCTTGCCCTGTCGGCCCTACAGCAGAAAGGTCGTCGAGGAGAGCAAAAGGCTCACTCAAGTTGAGTATGTCAACCTCAGCTGCTCGTTGTCGCTTGGTACCGGACGTCTCTGCGGGTATCAGAGGAATGACGACCTCTTCCATCTGGCAACGACGCACAATATTCATGCGCTGCTGGCGGAGCGTGTCGCACGCGGCCTGAAGAGCTGTGACGCCTCTGCGAGCCTGTGCCAGTTTTCCAAGCTCCTGCTCGGAGGTACGACTCTGTCGGCGAATATCTGCCTCGAGACGGTCCAGCCGCTCTCTCGTCTCGCCAAGAGAGATCTTGGAATCGCCCAGTTTCTTCTCCGCAGCCTTCACAATGTCACTGTACACCACCAGATCCTGTTCACATTGCCGGATCTCATCGTCAAGCCGCGCGCAAACACGGCGAACGTCATCAACGGAACGAACACCAATCCGCTTCTGCTCCGCTTCAAGCGATATCTCAAGCTTGTGAATTAGCAGCTGCATCTGCTGCCTCTGTTCAGCTCGCTCCCTCATACGCTTGGTCTCGCGGCTTTCCAGCTCCGCAAGCTTGGGTATGTTCACACGTTGTTGAAATTCTGCGAAAACACGCTCTTCCACTTGTGTAATCGAAGCCCACGTCTCCCGCAGTTCGTCTTGGCACCTGACAAGGTCTGCCTCGTACGCAGAACGGCGCTCCTCAATGCTGCGTTCCTCGGCTTCCTGCTTCACCATTTCTCGCTCCATGTTCGGCACCTTGTGGATAATTGCCTGCATCTCCGCCTCTATTGCCTTGATGCGACCACGTGTAAAATCCAGCCGTGCATCCATGTCACGCAGCTCGCATTGCATCCGCGCCATCTCTGCTTCCGATCCACCAGCAGCATCACTCAACAGCCGATCCCGTGCTGCTCGCAGGTCCTCGTATCTTTTCTCATCCCACTTTCTTGCGCGTGACTGAATCGACGCAAGACCTCCCTGTACCGCACCATTCCGCATGAGGACCGTGCCGTCCACTGTCACCACTTTAAAACGCTCCCCGTTCCCGCGAGAGTACGCCACATGTTTAGCCTCCGCTATCCCATCACACACCAGTGTCTGTCCAAGTGCATATTGCACAGCTGGCTCAATTGCTATGTCGTAGCGAATCACATCAACAACGGGCTTGCATGTTCCACCAAACGTACGCAGCCGATCATCCACACTCTTTCCCTGTACCGAATCCAAGGGAAGAAATGTCATGGGTGGCAGACGCTGCTCCTTCAGATAACGCACGCAGGCGATTGCCACCTCTGTGGTATCCACAACAACTGCTTCAAGATTTTTGCCAAACGCCACCGTTACCGCATGGCGATAGTTGTTGTTCGGGATCGTGCAAAGGTCCACAAGACGGCCACGAATGCCGTGTAGGGCACGCAGAGCCTGAAGGGCCTCAGTCATCCGGGTACCATGTTTGTCATTTTCCTTGATAAAGCGGAGCTCGTGCAGCTGTTCCTGGATCTTCGCCAGCTCAATCTCCCGTTCTCTGTTCATTCTCTCCGCTTGCATGAGGTCTGCCCGCTTTTGATTAGTGCCTTGGGTAAGTTCCTCAACCGTGGCATGAAGATCCTTCACACGGCACTGCAACTCCGCCAGACGGTCATTGCCCCGCTGTATCCCCTGAGCGAGGTCCTGCTTCTGCGACTTCACATTCTCATGTGCTATGGCACACTGCTTTTGCCCCTCAATTAGTGACTGCTGCTGCCGTTTTACCCTCTCTAGCTGTTGCCGCAGTACCACCGTCTCACAGTCCGCCTCCTTTCGAAGCTGACGGTACTCTGAGAGCTGCTCAGGGCTCAACGCGCCACTCAGTGTGGTGTGGTCCTTGTCCTCCTTCTTACAACGCTCCTCAAATGTGAATAGCAGTGCTCTCTGTTGCTGCAGTTGCTCCTCAAGGCGTCCCGTCTCTCGAGATTGCGTTCTCTGCGTCTTCATCACGGTGTTGAGCTCATGCTGCTGCACCTCACGCTTGCGTTTCAAGTGAGCCATGGATGCCTTAATGCGCTCCAGCGTGGCGTTCTTCTCTCGCAATGCGTCGGCATCCTTGCGATTCTTCTTCAACTCCTCCAGATAAACTTTGTGCTTCTCGGCGTACTCGCGCTTCATGTTGCGTATGTCCTCATCCGAAGCAATACTCCTTTCAAGCGCGTTCAACTTCTCCCTAAATGCGTGAAACTCCTGCTTCTGCTCCTCCAACTTAGACTCGATGTACAAGAGCTGCGTCAATGCCTCGTTCCGCTTCTCTTCGCTAATGCGCTTCAACGCCTCATCGTACCTCTCCACTTCTCTCCTGTGGAGACGCATCTGGTTCATTGCCGCAACAGCGTCACGTCTCGCAACAGAGGCTGACGCTAGTTCTTGGTTCGCCAAATCATGGGCCTTTTTGAGACGATTATATTCCTCCCTTAGCTCACCACTGCCACTCACTTGCTCAAGCATCTCGGTCAGTCCCCGCGCCTTCTTTTGCGCCACAGCCTCCACATCGTGCTGAAACACAAAAAAATCATTCACACGAGCGCTGACGTTAAACTTCAACATCATTTGGAAGAATTGGTGCACCTGTACAGTACTGCCATTGACCATATGCGTGATATTTCCCCTGTGGTCTACTGCCCGTGTGAAGGATGTCTCGGGGGCGACGACGGCGGCGGCGGCACCCTCATTATCGCCGTTTGAGTTGCTCTTGTTGTCGTTGGTGGTGGTATTTTCTCCGTCGCACGTATTGGAAGCGGGGGTATGACGGAGAACAGCGGTGACGGCGCACTCCTTTTTTTGCGCCCCTCGGTGGATAAAGTCAGTCGCATCCTTTCCGCGCAATATCGCCGTCGGGTTGGAGCTCAGCACAAAACAGAGTGCATCCATGAGGTTTGATTTCCCCGATCCATTGGGCCCGACGATACACGTTAAGTCCTTAAACGGCCCGATTGTCACATGCCCAGCGTAACTCTTAAAGTTGTATAGCTCCACACGGTCAATCCGTGAGAGCATCGGTGAGAGCGACTATCCTTCTTCCTGACAACCTGCACGAACAAGCAAGCAAGAAGAAAAAAGAGGAGAGAGGGGGGGAAGGGGAGGTGCAGTGCGGGGGTGAGCGACGTCCGCGTTATTATGAAGATTGAATTCTTTTGCTCTTTTGACTATTTATTTATTTGTTTTTTGTTTTGTTTTTTGGTTTTCCTCTCCCTCCTGCAAGGGGAACGGGGAATGAGTGGATTTCCAGACTCGTCAAATGACGGAACAATGACTACACCGATTGCACGTGAAAGAGCGAAGAGGGGAAGACAAAGCGACAAGAAGAAAACATTTGCCACCGGCGGGCAGGCAGGCATCCAACGCAGCACAGGTACACCATGCAGTGCGAAACTCCAGCCCCATGTGGCAGCAAGTCCTCCCCCGCTAAATGCATGAACACGCAACACAACCTCTCGTGTTCTTCTTCGTTGTAAAATCGACGACCGAAGACTATACACAAATTCTTCGCAACTCATGCGCTCTGGAGGAGACGCGGGAAAGGGGGAGGAAGGATGGCAGACTTCAATCGGTTGCTGTTGTGCCGTCGGCAGACTATCGCCCACAATCGGACTCCTTCGCACCGACGCCACCACACCTGGTGGAGGACAAATTGACTAGTGCATCTATTGGCCTGTGGCAGTTTGTCATACATAAACCTGCCACCTTCTCATCAGAAGAATTACACGTGCGGCTCCTATTGCGTTTCCAGAAGAAGAAGAAGAAGAAAAGGAAAGTGGAAGAATCGCTCAGTTCTAACAGGAAGAAAGATGCTAAAAAAAAAAAATTCCCCTCTCTTTAAGAAAAGAGCGAGCAATACGACGACTGGTAAACTCAAGCAGAAGGGCAAAAAAGAAAAAAAGAGTGGAGCCGTTGAAACACAAGAGGAGCAACATCACCCTGCCGCAAATAATCATCATCTTGAGACGTGAGAGAGCGTGTGATGCAAAAGGTGGTTGCTGCATGTTACCTATTGATGGGAAGTGCTTACGACACCTGTTTCTCAGCTGCATTATGTGGCTTAATAGGGGTAATGACACGACGGAGCCCAGTTTCTTCAGCAGCATTCAGGCAGTAATTGCCAATGAGTGGATGAAAAAAAAAGGGGGGTGGGGGAGTAAAAACAAGGGCGCCAAAACTCTTACCCCTCCATCCGTTGCCCTCTTCTCATTTGGTTACTATTCCCATTACTAAAACGTATCATTGACGCGATTCATCACAGAGCGTATGCGGGTGTAAACCTTCGCTGCGGGGCTTCCACGAATCAGATCGCACAACGCGTCCCTCGCCACGCGAATGTTTTGCGTGGTTCCCATCACCCAGATGTGTGTGTCGGCAATTACGATCCTCGTCCGCGTCACATTTTCGATGGTGTACTTCGTCTTGCCGTGCGAGCCACTCATGCGACCAATGCATCGCGAGAGGTTGTCCCCATGCAAGTTGGCCCGGACATCCTTCACCTCAAATCCCTCAATGTACACATCGTCCATGCGCATCAGAGCAATGGCATCCTTCACGTCGAACCCCACCACCACCGCCTTCACGAAATCCTCCGCCTTTTGTAGGAGAATTTTTCCGCTGCCCTCGCCGCCACCCGCCGACTCAAACGTGGCGGGGCATGTGCGCAGTTCGACACATCGTGCCTTAAGGTTCATGCGGATCTCCAGTTTGCACTGCTCGACAACAGGGGTGTAGACTTCCATCCACACCCGTTTGAGGGATGGAAACCGGTGATGCGGAATCTTGACGCTACGCGTCTCGCGGATGAAGCTCCTGTTGCTGCCACCTTTGGCAGCCCCTGAGAGGAGAGTAGCTGCCGATGACATTCACAGCGTCTTCTGTAGCTAACATATACACGCGCAAAATAAAAGGGAAAAGGAAAGAAACCTCATTGACAGGAATCAAGGCGATGAGGGGTGTGGAACCCACACACACACACACACACAAAGAATGAAACAAGTGTGAAGAGCATCAGTAGCATGACTGGTGTACATTATTTACACCATGCAGTCAACGGAGAAAAGTGGTAAAACAAAAACCCCTGCATTATACATGCCCTTGTTTTTAGTTGTTGTTTTTTTTTTTTTTTGTGTGTGTGGTTCACATTATCCTGCGCGGCTGCTCAGTCCAGTGCTAAGCGTGCCATTTTTTTATTGGCAAGCTCACTTTCAATGTCACTCGTTGGCGCTGGGACGTACTGCATCGACGTCTCCTCGCCGTTTTGAGCCTCAACTGTGTCACTTACATACGAGTCCGACGGAGTGGGCACCGCCGATGAAACTAGCGATCCATAAGCCGGCAAAGGGGATCTGTTCGGTTCATGGCATGTCGACGTGGTGTCCAGCGTGGCTGGCACAGGATCAGCAAACCGTGGCGGGGAAACGTTCTCACTTTCCTCACGTTGCTCTAAATTTTCCGAGGTGGCATGCGTGGGAGATCTGGAACTCTGCTGCTGCTGATGATGATGATGATGGTGATGCTGGTGGTGATGAGGAAGAGGATGCTGATGGTAGTGAAGATGATGATACTGATAGTGTGAGTGGTGCTGATGATAATGCTGATGTAGACGTAGATCATGCCTTGGTGGTTGTTGTTGTTGTTGTTGTTGTTGTTGTTGCAGCGACGACACAACTGAGTGGCCCCGTGGCGCCCCTCCTGCCATCATCATCGCCCCCATCCGCTGGGATTGATCAACAGTTGCACCTACCGACGGCATGCGCCTCGAATAACAGAAGCCCAAGGACCCCATGGATTTACTTGCAACTGATGGAGCTGTTGAATTAAAAGCGCCATGCGACACTCCGCCGTTGTGCAGATCAGCACATGATTCGGGCACATGGGCGCCACTACCATCTCTGGGAGCACCAACGGCGGCGGCGGCGGCGATACTCTCACCGTCAACCAGACGGGAGAGCGCACTCTCCATGGATTTCACCCTCGCCTGCATGCTCGCCACGGAGTTCATGAGGAATCGGACATTCTCCTTCAGCGCAAGAAACTCCTCCGGTGGTATCTCACCATTGCCCAGCTGTTTGCTCCTCCCCGCGCGAGTCGTTTCCCGCCCCTGTTCAACAACCCTGCTTTCATCATCACCACCACTGCTGTTACTACTGTGCATGCGGCTATTTTTCAGTGGGACACTTTGCAGAAGCATTTCTAACCGATTGACATCACGCTGCAAGGAACGCATCTCACTTTGACGAGCGATGTTCTCCTCCATCAAATCCCGCAACCCCGCAACCCATCTCGCGGTGGTATCGGTCATGGCCTCCAACCCTCCCTGAAGACGAGAGACCTGCTGCCAAATTACGTCTCTCTCCTCCGACGCTTTCTGGGCTTTATCGCGAACGAGGCAATGCAGCTCGTCTCTAATGACACTAGCATGAGCATCTAACTCTAATAATGAATTTCGCACCAGATCGTGGTGACGGCGCGCAAGCTCGTCCACGCGACGGTCATCACGTTGCCGATCAATTCTAGCCTCGTTTTGTAGAGCCGCGACAGCATCCCGCAGAAGCGTCTGCTCAGACGTGTTCTTTACAATGTACTCTTCCAGATCCTTGGAAACCTCATCCGCGGATCGTCCTGAGGTGCGCTGCACGCGACGAAGTGCATTTCGCATCTCGTCCAGACCCCGCCTCGAGGCTTCAGTTGCCTCTCCGAGAGAATCCGCCAACTGCATCTGGCACCTCTTAACCTCCTCGAGGTGTTGATTTGCTGACGTTTTCACGCCGCTTATGGCATTAGAAAGCATTTCCTCAAACGACGTCTTCCAGACATTTATTTCACTGCTCACAATCCGCCTTACAGTCGCCTCATCGATGACTGCGTGAGCAGCGGGTGCGGCAACAATGGGCTTGCACATGGGCAACACCGGCGTCGCAGCTCCCATATCCCCACTGTCAGTAATCCCAAATGGAAATGATCCAGCTGTGCTGTTAAATAACATCTTGTCGTGCTCAACCGCGGTTCGCTCAATGATAGCCTGCATTTCCTTGTTGATAGAATCCAGTCGACGACGAAAGTGATCCTCATCATTGAAAATCGAAGAGCTCAGCATGGCGCGTGTTCTTCTTCTGCTGCCTTCTCGTTGTTGCTGTCTTCTTGTTATTTCGTATTGCTCTTCTCCCTCTTTATGTTCTTCTTCTTCTCCTCCTCCTCCTCCTCCTCCTCCAGTAATGCGATGTGAACAGGGTGAAGACACGGTGAGAGCAACAAGGATCGGGGTGATGTGGCGTGTGTTGGGTGGGGAAGGAGAGAAGAGGGAAGAGAAAACACGTCAGAGAGATGAAAAGGCAGCATCAGGCATCGTGGGGCGCATGTTTGTCGTCGCTCTTCAGGGAAGGGCAAAAACCAAAGGCGTAAATGAAAACAAGCAAAATGGGAATTTGGGGGATTTGGGGGGCGGTGGTGGTGAAAAGAGAAGAAGCAGAAAACAAGAACAACAACCAAAAGAGAAGTGTCAATGACGCGCATTTAGACAACACTTAGCGAATGAACGATGCACAAGACACGACGCGCAATAAGATGGCGCGACCACAACACGCATCCTACCGCCATGTGCGCCTGCCTCTCCCACTTACCCACTCTTTTTTTTTTTTCTTTCCGTGTCTCCGTTTGCGTGCGTGCACGTGCGATTATCGCCATGGTCGAAAACAAAGCAGAGAAATAAACCAAAGAACAACAACAACAACAACCAAAAGAAAAAAAAAAAAGAAAAAAGAAAACACAACACTCATAATGTGAAACGAGACACACAACAACAACAACAGCAGCGAGAGCAGCAACAAACAGATACACGTACGCAAGAATTTTTTTTTTTAAAAAAAGGCGCGGACATGTTTTTTTTTGTTTTCTTTTCGTTCTTTTGTTTTGTGTCACGTTTCTGAATTCGGCGCCTGGACGTCAAACTTCTCCTCATTTTTATCCCCGCCTCGTTTTGTTTGTTTCCCCCCCCCCCCCCCCCCCGGAGGGTTTAGCGGGAGGAGGAGGAGGAGTGGACGATGTTTAACTCCCGCACCTCCACCCCTCCTCATCGTCGTCACCGTTGCTGTTGTTGTCTGCGCTTCGCCCTCTACAATTTGAAGAAAACTCATGCACAGCGTTCATCCTCCAATATATGGTACAAGCTCTCTTACACACACGCACAGACAAGGAGAGAGACACACACGGATACAAGACGCCCCCCCACCCCCACCCCCACCCCCTCCATTGACCAAACCAATTTAGTTGGAGCTTCAGCGCTTTGTTTCTTTCCTTCTCTTTTTTTTTTTCTGTTTTCTTCTTTGGTTCTCCGACTATTAACGTTAACCCCGACTAAAGAATCTCTTCCTTTATGATGCACGTGCGTGTTCGTTGCGCCCTTGGCTCTCATTTCCATTCTTGTTGCACTGGCAATGGAAGCCGAGATGGTCAAAAAGGTCACCATTTCACACGTTTTCTTTAGTTTTGAATTCCTTCCAGCCTCCTTCCCTCCTTTTTTTTTTTCTTTGGTTCTCCACCTGGCGAACGCAAAATCTCTGAAGAATCAACTGAGTGAACGTCCCCGCACGCAAATGACATCATCCCCCCCGCACCCCCCCCCCCCCCGCACGCGTTGTTACTCCCATATTTACGTGCGACTGATTTTTATCTCGTTCTCGTTGACGTTCGTTACTTCCGTATTTAACACACTGTTGCTGCTGCTACCATTCTCTGCGGAAGGATACCACACAGATGATGTGGGCAATTTGGCTGCCTTGCTACGTTTGTAGCTTTCGCAGAGGTAGTCGCATAGATCTGGGGGAAACAGCTTTGCAAACTCCTCCCTGAACTGAGACTGCGACTTGGTGTACAAAAAGCGCACCTTGGTCTTTGTCTTGGAATCAATGACAGGCGAGAATAGCTTCCATAGAAAGCCAAATGCCGTTGGGGCGTTCACAAGAATCATCATTCCCAGACGCTCAGGGAAGTGGTCTTGGATTGCATTAATTATGGTGGAACCCATCTTGGGGTTGCCATCCCGAATGTGTGAATAAGTCTCAAAGTCTGTAATACAAACCCACTGCTCCACGCCAACAGGCATCAGTCTCTCCATGTGGTTGAAGGTGCACACGGCGTGCTTCAGAGGGTCCTTCCGATCCGGGCCCCAGCGCATTGCCATAAAACACACGGGGCGGTACTGAAAATCCCAGCCGACAAACTGCATCAAGTGCAGATTGGGATCCTTTAAGCAAGTTTCGCATGACCAATTCGCCACATCGTTCTCCTTACGCCACTGGACGGACCGCTCCAGCATGGCCAACGATTTCTTCGTGTCATAGTTGCGCGCCGAGAGGTAGCGGATGAGCATCCAGTCGTCGTGCACCGTTTTATCATACCACGAGGTCAACTGGAGAGCCCCTTTCAACTCTGCAAGCGCATTACGCTCCTTTTCCGATAGCTCCGCCAAACGCTGCTCGAGGGTCTTCACTACCGCAGGCGGTCGCACCTTCGCAGCCTCCTCCTCAGTTGAGAGAAAATACGGAATCTGGAACCCGGCATTCTGTTTCGGAAACAGAAACAGATCACGTGGCAAACATGTGTTAGGCGCAGACAACTCGTCCGTCATTCACGCAGCTACACACATATATATAACATATATGTGTGTGTGTGTGTGTGTGTTGTTTTCGAAGAAGAAGAAGAAGATGAAGATGATGATGATGATGGAAAGACAGCAGCAATTTTACAAAACAAGAACAACAGCAACACCGATTCTTCTTCTCTAAAGAAGAATTATATATATATATATATATATATATATATATATATATATATATATATATGTGTGTGTGTGTATTGTATTTAAATACCTTCCACAAGGGGACAGAAAAGCATGTGTGCAGCAGCGTATCCACGAGTATATTTTACACACATAAACGACCTTTGCAGCCACTTCACTTCTCTGTTTCGTTACCATAATGATCGCAAGTCCCCTGGAGCTCTTGTCTCTAGAGGATTTCCCTCGACGTCTTTCATCAGAGATTCCGCATGCGGAAGAAGAGCTTCCCAGTCAATCCTCCAAAACAGAAGAAATAAATACGACGGTATCCCCACAAGCGCGCTCCCCATGACAGGACCAAACCACAGCATCTCAACCCCCATGTGGCGGTGGAACAAAAGATGCAGGCCAAGTGGCGTTCCGACAACCGACAGACTGAAAAATACAATTAGAAGACCCTTTAAATGGAGTTCACAGCCACGTAAAATACCAAGAAAATTAAACTGCAGCGTGTCTAGAACATGGTATGCCAAAAAGTATGGTGAAATTCGGACAAATATTTGAACCACTTCGGTGTCCCTAGTGAAAATATAGGCGATTTCTTGTCTGTAGAGGTAGACAACACCAACATTAAACAGAGAAATAGTCAGAACAACGACAGAAGACAATAATCCATAGAGCCTTCCAAGATACGCATTTCCCTCACCAACACTGTTTCCCACCAACACAGTGGTAGCGATAAAGAACCCCGAGACGGTGCTCCAGCACAAATTCGTTACTTGGCCGCTTATGGCATACGCACCCAATTCTGGAAAGCTCAAGAAGCCAGCACAGAGAGAGTTCAACTCCATTGCAGTCCACTCACTAAGCGCCATGCCAAGAGATGGGATGGCAAGCTTTAGCATGAAGCCCCAGTTTTGCAGCGCTGCGCCGCTCCAGCCGCCCCAGGTCTGAAGATACAGTCCAGTGCAGCGGAGGTACGCAAGAAGGGCGGCATTCATACCAATCAGAAGCAGCACCCACCCTAGAGCGATCCCGCTATAACCCAACATGAACACGAGAATGTACAGCAGAAGGGGGTTTAATACTGCCGCAACCATTAACACCACAAAAACGGGATTTGAACGATGCTGACATGCAAAATATCGCCGAAGGAGCTCCAAAAGCATGATGGGGGGCAATCCCAGAACAGAGATCCAGCAAAACCTCCCCACGTCGGACGCCACCTCGGGAGGCTCTCCAATGGCAAGCAGTATCCGCTCCAAAAGGCTAAGGAAGACACCCAGCGGAATGCAAAACAACATGAGCAGCAAAAACATCCGCTGTGCGTAGACTCCATACATTGTGCTCCGCGGGTTCTGGCCGTAGGAATGAGCTAGAAGCGTCTCCAGCGCTCCACAGAGCCCACTGCCGAACGCAAACCCTGTGGCGTTAAGAATGCCCAATGCAATGGAGACCCCTCCGAGTTCACGAACGCCAAGGTGTCCTGCGAAGAAAAACATGACGAGCGGAGAACTAAACTGCGCAAGCTGTGAAGCCGATAGGGGCAATCCGATTCGCACAAGATCCTGGAATAGCTTCCTCCACAATGAATACGGATGGCCCCCCAAAAACTTGGAGGATAAAAACCCCTGCAGCTCATCAAGTCGACCCATATGAAGTAGGGGCAAAGAAAGAGAGAGAGAGAGAGCAACGGCGCACAGAAACGCCTCACCACTACCACCACCAGACAAAAAGAAAAAAATAAAAATAATAAAACCTTTTCTTCCCCTCCAGCGCTCACCCTTTCACAGATGCAGAACGTGCCGGTATAGGTGTGAATATGAATGGAATACGCGTGATGACTTATAATGACTGCTTGTGAACAGCTGTTGATAGCAGTCTCTGTCGCGCTTACTTGAGATAAAAGAATCTTCGCCCCAGAAGGAAAACAGGGCAACGAAACAAACAAGCAAGCAAAAAAAAAAAAAAAAAACGGTTGGTAGCAGCGGGGTTTGCAGGTGTTTTCAGAAGTGCTGCACCTCCGTGCCCGACGAGAAGAAACAAAAGTGCAGCAACAGCACGTGAAACCCCATATGGAGCAGGGCAGAAAAAAAAAAAATGGGGGCGCAGGGCGGAAGCCTCCACCGTTTCGAGCGACAGTAAAAATAAAATAAAACCAAAATACAAGAGAATACAAAAAAAAAAAAAAGAGAAAAGATCCACGCAGAAAAGGGGGCGGGGGCATTTTTTAAATAAATGTAAATAAGCAGACGTATGATGGAACCACGGAACGCCACATGAAATTGTGTGTCGAGCACAACCCTCCACCCACCCCGTTCTTTTTGCTGCTGCCCGTTTCTCTTTTTGTTTTGTTTTGTTTTCCCTTTTCGTCCCCCCCCCCCCCCCGTTTCCGTGCCATCACACCTTGTTTTCTTTCCTCCTTTTGTGTTGCAGGATTCATTTCTCTCTCTCTCTTTCTTTCGTTCTCTTTACCCCCTCGACCTCGCAGTGTCGGTGTTTTCGTCGCCCCTGCTGTAGTTATTGTTATTATTACTTATTTGCCTGTGCGTCACTCTTGTGCAGGATTCCGACAGGACAAAAAAAAAAAAAAAAAGAAAATGCAGCTACGTCATCCCTTTTTCGGCTGGAGGTCAACCGCGTGAGATGTCACATCCGCACTCCCGCCGCCGCCGCCGCCTTCTCTGCTGTTCGGTGGCCCTCCTGCCACCCCGTCCACCACCACCAACTGTGAAGAAACGTGCGGCTCCTCTTCGTGTGGCTTCAAGTTGGGCCAATCAATGTGCCAATAGAGAAGGTAGACGTATGATGGAACGCCAACTACCACCACGCCGAAAAATGGACCAATCCACAGCGACTCTACACCGTAGCCAATGGAAAAAAAGAGGAGAAACGCCACTGGCGCACCCACGACACAAAGCGCTGTGCCAATAATGATGGCACCTATCTTTTGCATTCCACATCCGCGCAGCACACCCATCACAGTGCTCTGAAATGTGTCAAAAAAGTGATAGGGGAGTACAAATTGCATCAATCTACGATACACTGGAGCGACTGAATCATCTGCCGTGAAAAAAGTCGGAATGTGATCCTCCAATAGAAAACACACCGTAATATTACATAGCGATGTTATGCAAACCAACGCAATGGCCACATTGGCAATACGCTTCCCAAGTAATGGCTTGCCCTCACCGATGGCATTCCCGATGAACACGCAGACGAGTATCATAGTTCCAGAGGCAATGCCCCAGCATATACCAAATACCTGCATGCTGATGGAAAAGGCAGCCAGTTCATGTGGTTCAGCAAACCCCGCGCAAACGCTAATCACCTCTAGAGCGACCCACTCGCTTAACATCATTGCCATAGATGGAATTGCCAGTTTCAAGAGCCCGTTGATGTTTACCAAGGCGTTTTTGTCCCACCCTCCCCATGTCTTTTTATACATCCCAGACCGATATGCGTACCAGACCAAAGAAAAGGAAATGGAGGTGAACAAAAGCACCCAGGCCACCGGTGAACCATCAAACCCAAACAAGCGAATAAAGATAATCTGCAAAACGGGATTAAGAAAAGATCCCACAACCATTGCGACTGAAAGGGGATTCGTCATATGCTGACAAGCATAGTAACGACTGATAAGCTGAAACACCTGTGTACTGAGGATGCCAAAGGCTGCAATACGACAAAAACGCCCAGTAAAGTAAACTACCTCGGCACTTTGTCCAATATATTCCAGAAAAAGGTCGGCGTATATAACTACTACACCTAAAGGAAGACTAATGGCAAGAAGAATGATCGCCATGCGTTGTGTATAGACACCGTACATGTGCATTGTTCCCGCACCATCTCCTCCTTGAGCTTGGTTCAAACCGTATGTGTGCGAGAGAACGGTTTCAAGCGCCCCACATGAACCGGCAGCGAAGGCAAACGCCGTTGCGTTGAGCAGACCAAGTGCCAACGCAGCCCCACCGAGCTCGTTCACCCCAAGATGCCTCCCAATCACCGCAAGGATGACAGTAATAACGGAAAACTGCGCTATAGTTGCCAAGGTGAGTGGGGCACCAGTTACGAAAAACTTCTTTACGATCGCACCCACGGAGGTGTCGTTCTGAATGGTGCGCTCATCCCCTCTACCGGAAATACTTTCAACCGTGGCGAAAGACTCATTAGCCACGGAACGGGAAGTGGTCATTCCTTCACAGAGTCTACGCGCTCCAGCAACGCTGCCCTTTCGAGGGGGAGAAAAGAGCTCGGCTCCAAGGCCCTCAACACACACACACACACACACCAGTAACAACAAAGAACAAACGGAATGAAGCAACGAGACTAGTCAAACGTGGTGCGGGGAAAAAAAGAAAGGGGAAATTCGGAAGCCACGCAATCGCACAGAAACACAAGTCAGCCTACTCTGCCTGGAGGAATAACAATAAAAAGAGAGACAACACATTTCGTGTTGATGCTCTACATCAGAAGAACACGGACATGCCACCCTCCTCCACATGCACCACCCCTCTCCTCTCGCCTCCCCGAGATGCCACGTGCAATCATTGTAATAATAACACAAATAATAATAACAACAAAAAGGAACTAGACGATGATCTAGTAGCAAACCCAACCACAAGCAGACAAAAAAAAAAGAAAGAAAGGGAGGGGGGGGGAGGCATTGAAGGAAAGAGAGGCTCGGGAATGCGGACTTGTCATTTCACACGCTCTGTCCGCAACATGGAATACATCTTGTCTTTCTTTTTCTTCTCGCTGATTCTCATTCTGTGTCATCGGCCACTCTCTCTTTCTCTCGCTCCGTCTATTTGTGTGTCGCCTGCAGTCCGCCGCACGGGCCTCTCCACCTGTTCTTACAAACCCCCCCCCCCCCCCCCCCGAAAACATCTCGTCTCCCTCGCCCACATTACTGCGGTCCTTTTTTTTTTGTTTTTCTTTTGCTTCGCCATTCTTCTCGTTCGTTGAGGAGGCGAAGTTTTTTTTTTTCATAAAAAAAAGTTCCGGTACTTTTGTTCGTTTGCTGCGCATCATTTATTTTTTTTTTTTTTGCAGCTCGTCTCTCCTCCTCCATAACAACTATGAAAGCAGCAGCAGAATCCATCAATCCACCAATCAAACACACACAGTGTGTGAATATATATGCATGCGACCCAAATATGTAGAACTTCGTTTTGTTGTTGTTATTTTGCATTGCTTTTCTTCTCTTCTGGGGTTGTATTTGTCGCACATACATGTATGTATATAATATATATAATATTTGTCGCCGTTGGTTGGTTTGTTTGTGGTTTCGTTTCGGATGGGAGGGGGTGTCAATGTTATTGCGTCCCATTCACACTTGTTTCCTCCACTCCAGGCTCGGAGAACAGCAACAACAACAACAACAAAAACAGAAGGAAAAGACAAAAAAAAAAAAAGGGAGGAATGCGCGACCCCCCAAAAAACAAACAAAAAAGAAGTGCCGCATGAGCAACAGGAAGACACACCACCCATCAGAGGGCGATCGTTAGTCTGTTTCCCCAAAACCACTCAGGCTCATACTTTAGGGAAAACAAATGCATATCGGGTCGTTAAGATGCAGTTGGGGAAATACGGCAGTCGCTTAGGAAACGAAAGAGGTGCCGCAAGACAACTCAGCCTCAGAGGCGTGTGTATATAGCCTCATCCGTCCCTCCGTACTCATTTTTTTTTTTTTGGTTTTGGTTTTGGTCACCACGCTCTCTCTATTCCTCCAACCACTGCACACACACACACACACACACACATTCTCAGCATTTTATAGCTCCACCACAAACTCGCCGGGGGTCGATGGCAAATCATGGACTTGTGCGCAGGAACCCCAGAATCTCCTCCAGACTCAACAAGAGCTTTTTCGCCTCATCTGCAAACATCTGCATGCTCAGCGTGAAGGAGTGGAGACCCTCTGCATCCTCTGCTGTGACAGGCACAACGAAACTCTCAGAGAGAGTCATCGTCTCTTGCATCGACACCAAATCTATATCACTAATGTTCATCATCCCCTTCTTGCGGAGAAGCGGAAGAATAGATCCAGCGTCGCCGCTGCGGGATGTGCTGCCAGCGTTCAACTTGGAATACGAGGGAGAAACCTTCGTCTTCGTATTGCTCTCTTGTTGCCCCATCAAATCAAGCGATGTATCACGATGCGAATCACCTTTTACATTTGACATGCTTTTGTGTATATCCACCGATTTGACAATGACGGCAACCAAGATTTGGTTCTTTCGAAGATGCAGCTCGTCTGCCGTTTGAATAAACTCCAGCACCACCTGCATGAGCTCCGTCTCCAGCGTGGTTGACGGATCTCGCAACGTGTAGCAGAGCATATCGACAAAGCGGCTAAAAGAACGGGAGGCGTCCAATGCAATAGGCTCCAGTGCTTGAAGAATATGGCGTGTCTTGGGAGCGTATATTCCCTGGCTCCGCAGCACCTCCCAACTGCCCCACATGGTCCTCAGTAGGCATACCATGCGATAGAGGTGAAACGTCGTCTTTTCACAGGCTTTTGCAGGATAGTGAACCTCTAGCAGACCACGTTCATCTCGAGCGAATTCCATAAACTGGTAAGTGGCCTTGAGGCGCCTCTCAATGTCCCCAAGGAGGAGATCAATATTTCTCAACGCCGCATCTTCTTGAGGGTAAGACCGTAGGCTCGGATTCAACTCCACAGGTACCGAATCCAACGCTCGCGCCTCTCGGACTGTTCTTCCATCTTGAGTGCCAGCATCTATGTCTGTAGGGTGAATGTCCGTGTCATGACCAGAGCCGATTCGCAGTGGCTCTGAGAAGAATTCGCACAGCATTTTCAGAGCTTCATTGACCTTCATGAGAATATTAATACGCTTCTTTCGAAGAATCAGACCCGGGCTAAGTGGTAAGACGAGCGTGCTGATGGCAATATAGATGAGGATTCCGAATGTGACCTGATTCATTCGAGCGATGGTGTCCGCGGTTGTTGTGTCAGTCACGGTGTTTAGTGGAACCATGACGAACATTGCATATATCGCCATGATGCCGTATTGCTTGTCACATCGGAAGAAGGTGCCGACAAAAATAAGCGTACACAAGGACGCGATCTTTTGAGTGGAAGTCTCCGAAAATGTCCCCGCGAAAAAACCCAAAACCGTGCCTAAAATACATCCTGTGAGTCGCACGACGGATGCCTGGACTGCCTCCACTGGATTGCTAGCTGAAATGAAGGCGATGATGTTCGGGCCAGAGAGAGATTTCTTGTCGACGTCAATCCAGAGCGAAAACCCGACGGCTAGCATCATGGCCACGCTCACCTTAGCGGCCTCAATCACACGCTGAATTTCTCGCCGACGCCGTTGTGTGACGAGCCGTCGGAAAAAAACGATGTTCTCATGGATAGGTTCCCATACGGTTTTGTGAAAGATGTGTTTTGCAGAATTCTTCCGGCTTCGCTCGCTCTGTTGCACATCATGAATGAACTGCATCATGGTATCACGGAAGGTGATAACGGAGAAGATAAAGAATGTCATCAGGGGAACGAATTCTTCCAGTGTTTCAGGCCTGTGCTCGTAGAAGAGCGTGCGACGAGCCTTGTCATACTTTCGCTGCAGCTTTACGGTGGCCTGATTCAGCTCCATAAAAAGACTTCGCTTTTCTGCAATTCTCTTGAAAGTGTTTGCCGTGGCGAGCGCATCGGCGAGCTTGTCGAGTGAGGAGGAAACCAGCTCAATGTGTGGGTGCAGCATCTCGCCAAATGCCCTGGACCGATCCGAGTCGTCCACCACCCACGGTTTTCCCTCCACAATGTCGAGAACACGCGCCAAACCCCTCAGATTTGCACGGAGAAGTTCAAAAAGTTGTGCCTTCGTGGCACGTGCATCCCGCACCTCCCACGACTCAAAAATGAACTCGTAAAATGAGTCGGCCTGCTCCTCATGAAACCTTTGCAATAAATTGTCAATTTCAGTAGTCAAGATCCGAACCTTTGTCATGGCCATGTTCCGTTTAACGTTAGATTCGGACCAGAAACAAGACGTCATACTGCTGAATGCCGCCCCCGTATTCCACGCAATCTTGGCGAGGTCGTGCTGTGCCCTAGTCTTTGAGAATATTGGGTACGGGACAAGCGTGGCAAACAGGCAAAGGCCCGTGCCAATGCACCAATCCACCATCACCCGCGAAGGATGCAGAGCGGTATGTGCTGGATGGATGAGCAGCCCAATCATACAACTGTTAAAGAGGAGGAGGCAGATACGCCTCGCCATGTTCTCTGCAATTGTGGCCACGACAAACAGAAATGCCGTGTAGAAAACACACCACTTGATGATGTTATCACCAACGTTGATCGCCGCTCCAATGGTGGCGATCGGCAGCCAAATGCAGCCGGCACGAATCCAGCAGAAAACATATCCAAAACCTTCCCCAACGGTATTTTTCGACGCCAACAAAACGGCGGAAAGAACGTACGTCGTCGACACAAATGGAGAATTCGGAAGTTCCGCTACGATTAGGAACGCAGGCGCGAGAATAGCGAATAGGGTGATGCGGAAGGCAAACTCGGTCTGCCGCCAAAAATTACCGGACCGCAGAAAGGCAAAAAAGGCATGTTTTCGCGCACTTGACGGCTTGCGCAACTGCCACGGAACATTCGAAACGCCTTCGTAGTAGCGCTGGTCCAACGGATAGAGCGGCAGGTACGGCGGCATACCGAAGCTGTCAGCCATCAAAGTGCATTTCTCACGCACCACCTCCACATCATTCGCTGCCACTGTTTTCCCCCTCCCGTCAGCATCGCTCCCAAACGGAGCATGTGCCTCGTCGTCAGGCGAGTGGAAGGGAGCGGAATTACGAGCGGCATCACTACGAACATCGGCGTTGAAGCTGCTGCCATCAGAAAACTCCCCACCATGTGCCTTGGACATTGCTGTCGGTCAGACAAGAAACAAACAAAAACGTGCCTTCCACTTCCCCCCCCCCCTTTTTTTTTGTGTGTGTGCTGTTCGCTTCACCAGCTGTAGTTGTAATTCACCCCGCTCTATTTCTCCTCCTCTGCGTGTGTACTGTAGGCCCTAGTTGCAGATGTGTGTAAACACGCAAATATATTCGTCTTGTCGTGCTTCCACCCGTCTACTCCCTTCCTCCGTCCAGCGGCATACGCTTCAGAGAATCCCACCCCCACCCCCCACCCCCGTTGCCCTGGACACCCAACCCACTCACACAGAAGAAGAAGAAAAAGAAGAAAATAATATATATAAAAAAAAAAAAAAAAAACACGACCACGGTTAAAGGCACAACAAATACACATGTACGCATACTCTTGCATTGTTTTTTTTTTTTTTTCTTCTTTGTTCTTTTGCTACTCGTCTTTTTTTTTCATACTTCGGATTCGCATCAACATTCACAACAAAACAACTACCACGACAAAATAAAAAGAGAATAGCAGCATCACCGAGCGACACACGTCATTTTTCGCACTGCAGAGATGGCAGAAAGCGCGGCTGCGAGCCTTGGCTGCTGCTTCTTGCACCAATGCCTCTCATTGCGCTGAAGCTCCACATTAAAGTCCATCAGTGTCAGTTGTCGGCGATCAATCACATTTTCACCCCGCGATTCTCTTGTGAGAAACTCTTTCTGCGCCAAATCCAGGCGCTGGCGGCAGGTGGCGCTCTCCAGCAATCCGTGCACACTCGCAAAGGAGCGAAGCCGCTTCCAGTCCGGTGAAGAAGCAGAAAATGGCCTCATGTCCAGATCGACGGGGGGTCTAAAAAACGCATCAACGGCGCGAACTTGAGGAAAGTCAGCTGCCAGCTGCAACGTGCTCCACTTGTCGCGGTGTTGCAAGAACTGCGCAGGGGTGATTGCGTCGTCCAACGCACCGCGTGTCTGCACAACGGCAGTGCGCCAGGTCTTGAGCATATCCATCACATGCGCGGCTCCTCCACCATCACCACCAGAATAGCAACAAGAGCATCCACCACTTTCTGACTGGTGCCACATAGCCGCAATCACATAGAGCGCCTCGTGCAAGGAGAGACCGTTGACTCCCTCCGCGTAGTCACAACCGAGCAAAACCGCGAGGGAGACCAAGACGTCCTTATCGATGCCAGACGCAAGCAAATCGCTCTGGCGATACGCAACTACATGACGTCCTTTTGCGAAGAAGCCACGAAGAACAACAGCGGCGCCGTGAACAACAACATCGCTGTCCTCAGTGAAGACCGCATCCACAAGACGTTGCTGACTCAGAAACGCACATTGCGCGTCCGCCTCGCGGGGACTCAGCACAAACGGAATCCCGCAACAGTCCAGCAGCTCCACAATTCCGAGCAAATCGAGTGGTATGACTCGCCGCAGCATCGATGGGGTCCAAGCTAGAGGCGCAGCTCCCATCACCAGCCCCACCTTGTCCGAGACACGTGGAGGACCCTCAGGTGTATGTGTAGCGTCACACCCATCGCCAACCTGCTCTTCGACAGCGAGTGGGGACACGGGAAGGGGCAACGCGCTCTCGCTACCACACTCAGACGCAACGTGATTGGCCACGCCTACTCCAGCGCTCTCTTGGCGGGGCAACTGGGTTCCAGGATTCCATAAACAAACGGAATCACCACTCCCACCCGCATCGCTCAACACTTCATCCCCCTCCAACCAGGAACCACAGCAACCGCCATCCACAGAGTCATCATCGACTCCCTCCATATTGTAGAGACAACTAACTAACGTATCAGTCCTGCCATCAATGATGAACACCGAGCTCTCACTCCTTGCACTACTCAAAGTTGACCCACAGTCGTCATTATCTTTCCGAACATCATTATGATCATCATCGTCTATCCTCACCGAGGAGTCATCATCACTAGAGATGATAATGGGATGCTCCTCCTTGGCCACAGAAGCGTGTTGCAGCTTACTCGCCCCTAGTGCATCAATGCCTTCGTCCAGAACCCGACGAGGCCCCATGAAAAGAGATGTGCTAGAGTATGTGAGCGCGTTGGATTCGATGCATTTTTCGCACCGTCGTCGCTCATCAATCCATTCCTCCGCGTCTTTCAAGAAGACGTGCGTCAACGTTCGCGAGACGGCGTCCGGCTCGAGCGCAGTCTCCCGCCGTCTCTTTTGTATCGCCCGTTGGTGGTTCCCATGAGGAGGAGGAGGAACTGCCGCAGCGTCAGCAACGCCAGCAATAGAGAGACGATGCTCAACGTTGCAGTCGAGTGCCTGTGTCACACTTGGGTGATGCAACTCTCTTCTCGGCGGGCTCCGTCGCTCCAGTGCTTTCACGTCCAGCTCACCAGCTGCCAGCTGCGCCGTGATAATTCGCTGAGCGCAGCGCGACAGTGCCGCCCGCTCCATTGCCTCACGACGCACCATGCGACGATGGTATTCCATCGACTTGGATGACGTGGTAGCTCCATCGAAGACGACAACAGGATGGATGCCGTAGAACAGCAACTTCAAAACACGCAGGAGAAACCCCTCCAGGATTCGCTGCTCAACGTTTTCACCAGCCGGGCACTGTGCACGAAATTGAGCCATCCAAATACTGGCGTCAATGGCGACACGTTTGCCGCGCCAACATTCCGGCTGCGTCACCTCTCCGAAGGTGTCGAGAAGGCGCCATAGTCCATGCACGCCCATCACAGTGCGGGGAGGAGTGTGCGCGTCAGGGGTGTCTTCTCTCTCTCACCCTCTACAAGACACAATTCCCCCTTTCCATGAACCACAAGGCCAATAGATGTGACAAGAAAAAAGCGGGAAAACAAAAGAAAAAAAAAAAAGAAGGGACACGCATAAATAAACAAAAAGAGGAGAGAAGATGTGGGGGGGAAATTTAAGACGAATGAACTCCAAAAGCTGGAAATAAGTCTCACACAGCTCCATCAGGCAGTCGAATTGCCCTTCCACGTGGGCAACGCAGATGGAGTCTTCCACCATTCCACCATCATTCCGCATTTCCGTCTATTTCATTATCTTTTTTCCCTTTCGGCTTCTGAAACCGCCCCTGGAGGAACCTGCGGAAAAAACTCATGCCTTTCCTCCTGTTAAGCACCTTTCGCTCCACCACGGATAGCTCCAGCGCCTCAAGACCTGCCTCCTGAAACAGCCGCCTCACCTCATCCACAGAGAAGAAGTGAGTTAGGGTCCCGTTGGTACGTACAAAGGTGTTCATCTGCAGCTGACGATGTGTGTCAAACCGTGCCTCCGCGTGATCACCAACACAGTAGTCGCGGAAAAAAAAGACACCTCCTCCCTTCATGCAGGCCGCCACACGTCGTAAGACCAATGCGTGTTTCTCCAGTGGAATGGAGCACAATACAAATATCATTGACACAAAGTCAACAGAGCCCTCAGTGATTTTGCAACCGCACGCCAGAGAGGAACTAGCTGCGATTTCCTCTTCGACGGGATTCAACACCTGGAGAGTGAGCTTGTGCTGCTGGTTGGGGGGAAGAGCCCTTTGCTTCACGTCTAGCAGCCCAATCGCGACGGGGGAGATATCAAACCCGACTGCACGCCACCCCAAAACATTACCATAATCTTCAAGAATCGGAAGAATGGCATTTCCGACGCCACAACCTGCCTCCATCCAAAGAAGATCTTTCGGCGGGGCCACGTCCTTATTTCTTAGAGAATCAAGTGCCTCACGAAACTCGTGAAATTCGCGTATAATGTAGTGACGATCGCGGTATCCATTAATTGTATTATTGCGATAGTACATGTCCCATTGGCTCCGGTGTGTGCCCCTTCGCTCCAGCAAGCGCTCTAGTTGCCGCCCCGTGTATGGGCGATAGTCTTCAACAAAAGGCAACTCCCGTGGCCACTTGTGTGCCGCTTGACTGATGCCGCCAGTGTCGCCACCAGACATCTTCACAGCCTTGCTTCAGTACCTGCAGTAAGTCCCCGAATGATGAGAGGGACGAGGGGGGAGAGAAGAGAATCGATTACCGTGCCCAACCACACATGTTTTACTTTCTTTTTTTTTTTTTAATACTTTCGAAGAACTCGATATCTTTTCGTTTTCCCATTTTTCTCCATTATTTGTTATTTGCCTTTTCATTGACCGCACTGCAGCACCCATCCCACATCAAACGTTTAGACGGATATGTCCCTCGGCAAAGGGATTGTACAGTACAGCTGCCCCCAGAATCTTCACCTCCTTATCCAGCACGTTGTACTTGTCGTCTACTGGAAGCTCCTCGAGCCGCTTGAGTGTTCTCTCCGACTCGCCCTCGTTCCACTCCAGGTCCAGAAATCCAAATGCGGTGTGTTTCGTATCAAGCGATGGACACGGCTCGAACAATATAAAAAACTGCGACGCATTCGTGTCCGCCTTGTTTCCCTTGTGTGCCATGGAGACGACACCGCGACTATCGTGATGCACAGCTCCGAGACCTTCGTCCTCGAAGTATCGCTGCTGTGGCGCAAAGACAGACTCACCACCTTTCCCGGTACCAGTTGGGTCGCCCGTAAGAACAAATGCCTTTGGAACACATCTGTGGAAGATGCAGCCGTCGTAGTATGCCGAAGCGCAAAGAGCGAGAAAGTTGAAGCACGCCTTTGGACAATCTGTGTAGCGGAGGTGAATCAACAGACTGCCCTTCGATGTCACAAGAACAACAGACATGAATGCCCTCCCCCACTACTTTCTCTACTTGCTGATGTTTCTTTGTTGTTGTTGTTGTTGTCCCCCCAGCCTTTCTTCTTCGGCGCCGTCGTCGCTATTGACATACTATTACCATCCGCGGTAAGGAATTGTTCAGTTCACGATGCATGTATACGTGCGAAACACACACACACATATATATATATATATATATATACAACAAAAAAAAGAGAGAAGAACTAATGAAGAGCATGTGCAGAAGATGATAACCAACAGCAGAACAAACAGAAAGGCTGAGATAGGCGACAACAACAACATGACAAGAAAGGGAACCAAACAATTGTCTCAAAAAGGAGGAGGAAGAGGCACATGAGAGCAGTGAACGGGTTGTGGAGAAATGAAAGAAGGGGGAGAAAAAAACAGAAAAGCTCAGCGTTTGACAAGTCCTCCCCACCCATCCCTTCCCCTCCACGCCCCACCACAAAACACCCCCCCCCCCCCCCACTTGAGCTTTTCGCTTCATTATTTACCAAGTGGGCAGCTTTGATATTATACACCCAATGCAGTGGGAGGGCCACCTCCTCACAAGAAGAAGGTAAGGCAGAGAACCCACTGACTTCACCTTCGCCCTTTTCTTGCGTTCCATCCATCCATCCCCCTTTTTCTGTTTTTTTTTTTTTGTTTGTTGTTTAGTACATTTTCCTTTGCACTTGCTGCCCGTGTTGCAATTCTTATTTTCTGCTCTTCTCGTTGATATTCTCTGCATTGGCAACACAGCTGGCGTCAAGGCTCTTCGCCGAGCTGAGAGGGTGTAGAGGGGGGTGAATGGATGGATGAATGGAAAGAGAGGGAGGAGCAATAAAGGAATTCCCAGTGGTGCGGGATTCACCCATTCCCTCTACCACCACCACCAACAACAGCAACTATTACTATACTACAGCAGCAGCAGTGGCGGGGGTTTGAGGGAGACACATGATCACATACATACGTGTTTATCACAATTTTTTTTTTATGTATAATAAACATGTCGCCCACACCACTGGGAATGCCTGGCTGAAGATTAGAGGGTCTTTGCTGCAGCCTCCGACACGGGTGCAGCTGCCTTCGTCTTGTGCACCTTTGACTTGATGGATGGGTTCTTTGACAGGTAATTCTCGACCGCCGCCTGGATTGTTTCCTGCGCCAGCATGGAACAGTGAAGTTTGACTGGAGGAAGTGAGAGCTCCTCTGCAATCTTTTTGTTGGTGAGTTCCAGTGCCTCTGCTAGCGTTTTTCCCCGGATCGCCTGCGACGCATATGAGGAGGCCGCGATGGCGCTGCCGCACCCGAATGCCTTAAACTTCACATCCTCAATGACCATCGTGTCGGGATTGACCTTTACTTGCATTTGCGTCATGTCGCCGCACTCGGGTGCACCGCGAAGTCCCGTGCCCACATTTGGGTCCGTCTTGTCGAGCTTGCCCATATTGCGGGGGTTGTTGTAGTGGTCTTCCACCAACGGGCTATACAACGAACGCAGCGATACCGCTGCCATGCTCAAACTGAGCGGGGTGTTCGTGATGCGCCGCATTGTACCACCCCCACTTTCTTTTCTTCCGTCTTGTTGAACACTCCCTCTCGCTCCGCCTTCCTTTGCCTCTCTCCTCGTTCCTCTTCTTCCGGCATGGAGTGAAGCGAACGAGGATGCGAGAACAAAACAAACACAAAAGAGTGGGGGAAGACAACACCAACAACAACAACAATATATATATATATATATATATATACTTTTAATACGATACACGGCAGCGAGTTGTGGAGGCGTCACGAGGAACTGCCCCCGCAAGACACCCAAAAATGTCTCTCGGCGCACGCAATGGGAATGCACGAATGAGGCAGTTGGCTGGGGGGGGGAAACAACAACAAAGAAAAAAAAAGCAGGCAACAACAGCAACAACAACAACAACAACAACAACAGAGAAAACACCGCATGCATTGTTTATTCGCACTACTTTTATCTCAGTTTAACTCCACAATACGAGAGGAATGATGAAGAAGCCGTTGACACACGTTGCCTCCATCGTCCGAAGAGCTTGTGTCATTGTCCAGCTCATCAGCGTCAAAGACGGCAACCGATTCATCATCATCATCATCATCATCATCATCATCGCCTCTACTCCCGTCACCCACCTCGTCTTCACAACATAGCCCTAGAGAGCCTGCCTCCACCGGGGCGTCGCTAGCTGATAGTGCTGCCACGAGGTTTAGCATCGCCTGCGCCTCCTGAACCCGCTGCTGATCAAGCACCATTTGGTTCTCCGCTGTTGGTAGAACCACACCATCAACCGAGACGACATCACTGGGAACCTCGCGAGGCTCCAGTACACCCGCCACCACGTTCAGCTGCACCTCCTCCTCACCCGTGCTGTCACCCTCGTGCGATGCCTCCATCATGACCGGAGGGACGTCCACCGCATGCTGTAGGAATGCTTCCACATCTCGCGTGAGTTTTGCCAGCGTGCTATTTTTGTCAGAACCCTCGCCACTCCCTCGGAAAAGAAGACGCGCCACGTGATGAGCTGATTCTGACATGGAAGAAAATAAACAGTCACCTGCAGGATACACATGGAGAAAAAAGGGCGAGGAAAAAGAAACAGAAAGAGATGCCTTCCACCAAGGGTGACAAGTTTTTTTTTTGTTGTTTAAGAAGAATGTCTCTCTCTCGCTCACTCACTCACACACACACACACTCACTCTTTATACATATATATATATATATATATATATATATATATATATATATATGTCTGCGATATGTAAAGGGGAAACGTTCATTTGCACATGCCGTTGTTTCATGTCACAACCTCTCGGGGCAGGCCACCGCACTCAAGAGCCACAGTAGTGATGGTAGTGGTGGTTCCCCAGGAAAGAAGAAAAAGTGGCAACAAACCACGAGGGAAGACGTTCGACAGAAATAACATTACACACACACACTCTCTCTCCCTCTATCTCTCCTTGTCCCTCTTGCTCACTCGCCCAGGCTGCTACACTTTGGCAGAGCCTTCCCGCAGAAACGCGTTCCATGCTTCAACAAAGTACTCAGCCTCGTCGTCGGAGCCAGCCTCCAACAAAAAGGCATGCGTCTCAGACACAACGCAGATGAGTCGTTCTGGACCCACACGGAAGAGATGCCATCCGCACACAAATGCCTCCTCAGTCCCCAGGGACACATGATCAATGCTACTGAGCGCCATCGCCCGACAGCCATCTCCATAGACATGCATCACCTCCTCCAATGAAGATAACCCGTTATGACGTGTG
Source organism: Trypanosoma scelopori (assembly GCA_030849745.1). Lineage (NCBI taxonomy): Eukaryota > Euglenozoa > Kinetoplastea > Trypanosomatida > Trypanosomatidae > Trypanosoma > Trypanosoma scelopori. The sequence goes on from JASANX010001063.1 coordinate 70,538, forward strand.
GGACGTCGAGCCTCAAATTCATGAGCTGGGACGCATACAAGATGTGCGCAATCGCTTGTCACACATACATAGTGCTTGACACCGCCATAGCCATGAATTGCGTGCTTCGTAAACAGTTTTGGCTCCTTCAGAAGCATCTCCAGCTGTTGCCCATCATATTTGGATGCATTTCGCGTTCTCCTGTGTCTTCTCGACGATGTCAAACTCCGAAATTCCCTTCCACGCGAAGCACAACGGCGAGAATGAAGCCACGGTTCGTCGCAACGATCCGGCGAGAGAGTGTGCCGGGGAGGGGAACGAACGATGCCATAGTAATTAGACTGCGTCAGCTGTCGGCGTGTGGGAGATTGCCTTGCGGAGTTGCGGGAGAAAATTCCATGACCAGTGGTACAAAATATTTGCGGGGATGACTCTCTGTTGCATGGGGAGCTTGGGATTGCATCTCTTGCGCTGAAACCCCCAAAGGATCTTCTTCGCCGCCTGTCACTATCCATGCTTCCCGACCGCCGAAATGCGCTTCTCGCGCGAGAAGCACTGCGTCGCGGTATTACCGCCACTGCCGCTTCGATAGGCCGATAAAACTCATCCCGCTCCCGCAAAGAAAAGCGCGAGCTCGTCTCGATTCCGGGCAAGTGCGCCGCCACCGCGGAGGAGGAGGAAGGGGGGAAAGAGACAATAGGTGGGGCTTTGGTGGAGGGAGTTTCTAGCATCTGGTCGATTATGCGCTCCGATGACATCTTCTGCTGGGCATTATCCATCTTATGATTAAAACAGCTCGCGTTACTATCTTGGTTGCCATTTCCACAGACTTGGTCTGCCGGTGAATCACGTGGGTGGATGCGACCACCTCCTGCCAAGAGCCCCGTCGAGTTCTTCCATGCACTACGAGGCGGCTGAAGAGGCATTTCCATCTCGAGGCAATAAGTGGAATTCCCCGAGTGTTCATTTCCTCTTGTCAACCGCTTTTTCACAGCCTCCCCGTCCGCCACCCGCTCAACCCCCAATGAGCGATCAAAACGAAGCGCACGTATTAATGTACTTCCATGGGAAGCAGAGGCACACCCTTGGTCCGGCTGCAGTAACTCCACCGCCTGTGGAGCCACGATCGGGTTTCGCAGAGAAGCTACTCTTGAAGACAGAATTGCCTGCGGGCCGCGAAGATCACCTTCACCCCCTGCTGCCCCGTTACGCCCAACTCCTGACGTGGTTCTGTGCGAAACGAAATCACCACTCCAAGAAGAAGAAGAAAAATTGTTCACTTTTTCGTTGACTGAAACGAAATGTCCTTTTTCTTCAAGGGGAATCCCTGTGGTTTCTTGCCCTTTTCCCTTGACATACTTTTCCTCCGCCTCGGTCCCATCATCGGCACCCTCCCTTCCCTCACCACCTCCCATATCATTCGTTGCACACGGCGCTGAGGGCTTGGTGGGTGGCGAAGGACAGATCCGCATCAATATCAAGTTCCCTGACGATGCGGGGCGGCCTGAGAATGACGTCCGCTCTGGTTCCGGTTGAGAACCTTGTGATGCGCGCACATCATCATCATCATCATCATCATCATGACCACCACCACCACCACCACCACCACCTTCCCCTTCCTCGTCCCTTTTGGGAATAAGATCATCGCCCGTCCTTGACAGTAATGGCAAACGAGCTTCCAACACCTCTCTTGGGGTGGCGTGAGACCACTCATGTGGTGCACCACGCTGCCTCGCGTGGCAGCGGTCAGCGCCTGAAGACGCCAAGGACGCATCCTCCCCTCTGGAGATGCCGACACCACGCAACCATGACAATTCCCATTGTCCCTTGCTGGAGGAGGGACTTTCATGGTCAACAATGTCGCTCTTCTTCGACGGTGGAGCCCCATGGAACACAGCAGGCCCAAGAGTAGAGCTATGGGTGGATTGTGGCAAATCAGCCGCCCGTTCCGGTACTGCATCACATTTTTTATCTATTTCCTCCCGCCCCTCCACGCGAGGAGAGGCGAGAGCGTCGACTTCTTCGTCGGTTTCCGAAAGGGGAAGAAGAGTTCTCGTGGCATGCAGAATGTCGCCTTCGCTATCCGTAGTAAACATCGCACTAGATACAGAATTGTGATGAGCTGCACCTTCAACATTCGCCGAAGCGGCGTTTCCGAAATGAAGGCGTTCCCCTCGAACCCCCCACTGGGGCAACACAGGAGCAAGACCTGCTTCGACAGAAACTTGGTGTTGCTTCGTAGAGGTTGCCCCAGTGTATGTTGCGGTGGCATTCTCTCGAGAAGACATGGCAAGGTTAATGGCATCCAGCCACTCCAGACATGATTCAGTGTTGGGTGCAATCAGCGATAGTGTGGGCATGTTTTTGCGGCAGATGGTAACGGTTGCAGGATCCTCCTTCGCCACGGAAATCACAGACGAAAACCTGATGTAGTCAACAGGAGAGCCACCCTTACCTGAGAAACCCAGAATGAGAGTTGGTGAAAGCTCCGAGAACAGAGTTGTGTGAGATGCCGAGTTGGCCGTGGCCGTGACCCATGTCAGATTCCCTCTCATTGCCGCATGTCTCCAGTCCGAAGCGCCCATTACACTTCTCCCTTGTTAACTTCGGAAATAAATATATACGTGCATATATGATTGTTGTTGTTTATTGTTATCATCATGGTGGCGAAGAAATTGAAATGGGTGTGGTGATACGGAGAGAATAGAGAATGATACAGAAGGTTACTCGTCTGTACTACAGCCAAGAGTAACCCAATTTTATATGCTTCTCTCTCTCTCTCCATCCCTCCCTCCCTCCCTCTGCATCGCCTCGTCCGCTCCTTCCTTCCGCAATGATAACAACAACCAATATATTAAATGTGGGTGGGCAGTGTATGTGTGTGTGGACATTGGCTCCACCTCCCAATGAGACATGGTTGCCTTCGCTAAATGTGGAGAGACGTCAGGCGAAAGCCACCTTGTTGATTGAGACGTGCCGTGAAGGTAACCTTCTCACCCACAGACCACTGACGCTTGCGTAGCCACGGCTCGCCAACGTAGACCCGCTGGTTTGGGTGGTCTGTATGCATGGGCTGAATGAAGACGTAGCGATGTGTCACGAGACACACAACACCGTCAGTCATCTTCATCAAATCCAGCACGTCATTGTGGCACAATGGACACCGCACCTCCAAGTGCACAAGGCCACACGTGGTGCACTTGGCTGGAAGGAAGGGGAATACCTCAGCGGCCTCCTCCGTTGCATTCTCAGCAGCAGCACGCTGCTCCCCACAGAAAATGCAGTACGTCTCAAACTCGACGTTACCTCGCTGACACTTGAGGCACTCCCATGCCTCCGTGGGACACAGCTCTTGCACGCAGGGACGCAGAGCGAGGCAGCTGCAGCACACATACCGACACACATCTGCATTGTCATTTTCCGCTCCGCACACGTTGCAAACCCAATGTGCATCATCGTACACACAAAGCTCCATCCTGTGGCTCCCGAGGCAGTGGGGGCACGGCCCATCGGAAAATGGTGTTGTTGATGGTGGAAGTGGCAGTGGGACACCACATACAGAGTCAACATGCTTCAAAAGCTGCTTCCCCAGCGCCACGGCACGACGCGCCGACGCATTATGCGCAAAGTGGTGACCCAATCCGACCTGCAGACGCCTAACAGTCGCTGCCAGCGCCAGACGAGACTCATGAGCGATCGTTGGCCCCACGTGTTTTAGAAAGGCGTTCAGAATCTCCTGGAGAAGTGGGACCAATTCCTCACACCCCGAATCACGGCCCATCACAAGAACAACACCCCTGAGCGTCTCGTGCACCACAGCAACGCTCCAGCCCTCCCTTGGGACAGGAGGTAAAAACGCGGCACACTGCGTGCACACAGCGCCAATGTGCAGTGCAGGCATATGTGCTCCACACCCCTCACAGCGCCGAGAAGCAACCTGGAGTAACTTAGCATCGTACATTGGCTGTCCACATGTTGTACACGTGCATAACCCATCGCCAAGAGAAATGGCAGCGCAGTGTGAACACCGCAATGCAACTTGTGCCTCGGCCGACGTTGCCTCCGTTCCCTCAGTGCCTTTCAAGCTCACAGAGAGGAGCCCATCGCATTGATGGCACCTCACTGCAAAAGGATTCTCCACTGAGAGCCGGCATTCCGAGCAGAAGACGGGAACATTGGCCCGACGCACAATAGCAAGCGGCAGACAATCAACCTGTGGGCAATCAGGGCATGTGCGGTCTAATGAGCTTCGCAGCTCACCGCATCCTTCGCAACGCCACACTGCCGTGTTGGCGGCGGCCCATGGCCTCTGAAACCAACCGCAGCCTCGGCAGTAGTACCACATTCGGTTTGAGTGCCCCTTTTCCTGCACATCTCTACTCTCTGAACAAGAGCAGGTCTTTGCCGCCTCCGCTGCTGCCGCCGCCAGATTCTCCAACTGTTCGGAAACCTTTGCCACTGGGCCACAAGGGGCTTTGCAGCGAAAGCAGAAGATAACCTGACGGGCGGGGTTATTCGCTCCACACTCATCGCAGATCCAAGAGCGTCGCACAACAGCCGAAGCAATATTATCCTCGTCCATTCTCTCGCCACATGACTGGCAGCAGTTCCACCGCTCATCCTGCCCATAACCGCATTGGGCGCACACCACGAACCCATTGCGAAGAGCAGAGCAAACGCAGTAGTTAAATCGATCACTGTTTAGTCGGCCACATGCAGCACATTTCCAGAGCTTAAATGATGGTGCAAGCGATGCATGCCGCATCAGGATTGGGCCAGAGTCACAGTGCCACACTACCGCGAGGTGTTCCACTGTTTCGCGCCGGCCCCTATCACGGGCGTAGCAGAGGGCGTAATAGTTCAAAAAAGGAATACCATTTGTGGACGCATCCACGCGAAAGAAAAGCTCCTTCAGCGCCAGGCTTGATGAGCCCTGCAAGGTCCATATAACTGCTGCCGTCAACGGCACTGCAAAATGTCTTTCAGTTACGGTTGTTTCTAGTAAATCCAGAATCATATCGGTGTTAAGATCGTCACCTAGACACATCGTTGCGGCACGCACGAGAGGAATGACGTGCTCTAGAACAATGCGAGGCGGCGTGTCATGAGGGAATCTTTCCCCCAAACGCGATACACGATCACAGATGCCGGCCAGAATATATTCGACACACTGACTCACAATCATACCGGGATTCTGGAAAGACACAAGGGCATGGTACAGCGGTTTCACGTCAGCAGCAGATCCCGACCGACCCACCAGAACACAAACCTTGTGAATGGCGTGAAACACGGAGGAAGGGACGTTAATCCATCCATCGTCACGTGACTTTGCCAGTCGCAAAAGGGCTTCATGTGCACGTACCACATCCCCACCGAGTGCGTGGGCCAACACAGAATGTGGAGTCTCACGCAAGGAGGAAAATGTAGCGTACACGTCACGCACAAGCGCCTCACGGCGTATCACAATGAGGGCAGCGCTCCCATGCACAAGTCCCTCCTCAATGTGCCTTGCGTCTCGACCACTTCTGGAGAGAGAGCGAAACGCTCGGATAATCGTCTCGGCACACTCGCGTGGAACGCTGTTGCTGGCGGAAACTGCAATACCGCAATTTGCAAGGAATTTGCACTGAACAGAAGGTGTCGTTAAACCACGCTGCTCCATGGCGCGGTATACATCGCAAAGAAGAAAAGCTGGTGCGTGCTTCATGCATGACATGATTTGAATGCACAGCTCACTATATTCATCATCCCAAACGGGTTTTTCAACTAACCAGCGAAATACTGCCACAGCGCACTCGTGAAATCCACCCATGGCGGTTTCAACAGAAACAATACCCGCATGGCGTCTGCGAACAACAGTCGCGACATGATGCATGCAGAGTTTCACCACATTGATGCTGGCCTTCCGGTAGCGCAAAACCGATAACACAATTGGAGCTACATGAACGGGAAGAGAAGAAGAAAGTACCCTTCGCAAGCTGCCTTCAAAAACCACAAAGTCATCACCAGAAACAGACCCCAAGAGCCCTACGAGCTCCCCTAAAACAGCCCCTTCAGTGTCCTCCACTGCGACAGCATATTGGAGCAACGAGACAAGCGGTCTAAGGGTCAAGTGTTCACCACAACTGCGTAGCATGTACCTCACAATATGATGATAGCCATTGCGATCGGCCGTCGCCTTCCCAGCTTCATGTCTTGCGACACGCTGAGAAAGAGCCTGCTCTTTACCGTTCTCTGATTGGGAGTACGATCGCAGGCTTTTCTCGGAAACTCTAAGTAGTGCCTCCAGATCAGCGGCATCGTCCGCCTTTCCGCGAGGTTGTCGCGCCTCCGAGGTCGCCATCCAGGTAGTCCAGCATTCACCCAAAAATATCAATACCAGAAAGGGAGGAAGCCGCTCCTGTGGCAGCATGCGGAGAGAACTCGTGAGACTTTCGGACGAAGCCACATCCATACCTAGCGCTAAGGCCGCATGCTGCGAAGTCACCCTTCCAGAGCAGCCGAAGAGAGCACCACAAGAGCGCGCTGCCTTCGGCGAGGTGAACACACGTGGGGCTGGAAGACGCATGCGTGGGAACCCACCACGAGAACCCCTCCTTTACCACCCTTTTCTCCCAAAGAGTGGATTAGAAGAGTGTGTGTGTCCTCGTATGCGCGAGAGAAGGGGCTGTGAAAAATGCTAAGCCAACGCTAAGCAACGCCCTGATAAAAGTACGTCAGCCCAATGCGCATGTGTGTGTGTGTGTGTGTGTATGCGCAAACACAGGGGATAAAGAAACAGAAAGAAACAGAGGCAGTCTGTCAATACGCCAGTCACACTTCGTGCACCACCCGCAATCACATATGGTGGTGGGAAACAATTTGGGGTCGCAAGAAGACGGAAAGATCACAACCACCTCTTTTTGTTTCTTCTTCTTGTTTTGTTTTGTTTTTTTGCTTTTCGTTCTGCAGAAGGGCAGTTGGTGGGGTGGGAGGAAAAGTGACATGCAGACTTCTACACAAGAACACACCAACTCAAAAGTGTGACCCTAAGCCACACTAAGCACGCCACCGTCGCTAAGGAATGGAAGAAGAAGAAGAAGAAGAAAAAAAAAAAAAGGGGAGGGGGGGGGGAATAAGACGACAGAAAACAACAACAGAGGGAAGCCATCCACATTCCCTGCTAGACATTCTGATCATTTCCTCAGTTTCAAGCTGCATCATACAACCGCCTCGGGCCGTTTGTCCTCTGGCAACGGGAACCCAGGTACCATGTCGTACACAACCTCATCTGGAATAAGTTTGTGGCCTGTCGCATTCGTCATGGTGCCCTTCTCCCAATTGGTGGGGGAGAACTCGGACCGCATGAGAGCTCTGTTGGGCTCACGCCACATCATGGGGTTCGCTGGGTCCTTCTCATCCCATCCGCTGAGCCGCTGCGACGCCGCCATTGTCCAATAGAAGGAGTTCATGTACGTCGGAACGCCCAAATGAAGCAGACTAGGGAAAAATCTTTTGTCCTCAGCGGTGTAATCTTTTGTTAGCTCCATGAACTTTGTTTTGAGCAGCTGATTGCGGTACGTCTCGTACGCGCGGCACACCATCCACGCCTCCTCAAACTCGTGGCAGTTGGTGGTCCCCCAGGTGACCGGTTTCAAATTCTTCAGGCAACGCTGAAACGGCACCCACCGATGGACACACTGATCACGAAATACGATAGGTACATTGTGCAACTCCATGAAACTGCGGGACACCGACATGGGGCGACGCTGATGACCGCGATCCGCACCAAAGGGATCAAGTGTATTCCACAGAAGCGGGTTGTCATACGGCCCAAGGTTGATGGGTGGCATCGGGTCCCCGGGCTTCGCCCTGCCAAGGTCTCTCAGATACTCTGTCATGGAGGAGAGAGTCCAGTGGATATATATATATATATATATATATATATGTGATGAATGCAATCCAGCGATCACACACACACACACACAGCTGTAGACAATGCGAGAGCGCCGCACTACCCCCACCCCCGCCGCCGCCGCGATACCACAACGCCAACTCCTACCACCAATCTGCAGAGACTCAAAAAGGGAACAGAAAAAGGGAAAGAGCGACGAGGAAAGAGACATCACAGACGCTACAGGGAGGCTCAGTCAGATGGTTTAGATTAAAAGACAGCAGTTGCAAAGAAATTTTTTTGTGAAAAAGAGAAAAATGAAGATAGTAGTTTGATACCGCCGAGAAGCAGAAACAAAATAATGAAAAAAGAGTGCAAAACATAAACCGAGACATAAACCCACAAACACATCACTTTTTCTTTTCCTAAAAAAAAAAAAGCGAGGAAACCGAAAAGAAGAACAAAAAAAAAAAAAAAACAGAGAAGCGATAATCATTCGCTTTCGTTTTGTTTCGCCCGTAGGAAATGGATTTTTTTCTTCTGCTGCTGCTGCTGCTGCGTTTGTCACCTCCTGCCGCTCCATGGCATTTGAAGCGTCTGTTGCCTTTTGCTCTCTTCATCTTTTTTAAAGACCTTTCCATCTGTCATTGTTGTTATCATCGTCGTTTTCATCGTACTGCTACAAAGTGGTGCAGCAAATGCAGTGGCCTTGCGGCGGCAGCACAGAAAAAAAAAAAAAAAAAACGACTGGAGTAACCAGAAGTGAAGTGTAGACAAAAAAAAAAAATCACCCTTTGAAGGGATTTACTGATGATCTCTCGGGAGATCAGATGCTCACAGCCTTCCCTGAACGCCCCTCCCCCACAGCGAGGCAGTGAAGGCACCGTCACCGAGCGTCACGGGATATGCCTCACAGACGATTCCAAACTTTTCTTGAAACCCCTGCTGTACGTTCCGCACCACACGGTCCACAGCGCTCTTCTTGAGCAGCAAAAGGATGCAGCCACCAAAACCACCACCCATCAGGCGGCCACCGCTCACGCCCTCTTCACGATTGATCGCATCGTGAATGAAGTTCAGCTCCTCCGTGGATACTTTGAGAAGGTCGCGTTGCCCCTCAAAAGTGGCATTCATCAGCTCTCCCGCCCTGCGAAATCGCTCCTCTTGGGCAAGCGGGCAGCGGGGCAGACAGTTCTCAATGAATTCCAGTGTGCGAATCTGCTCGGTAATGCTGTAGATACCGCGGGCATGCTGCCCCGGGGTGAAGAAAGGCTTGCACGACTCCACAAAGGCCACCGGATCGCCGGTCGTAAATTTACTGGGGTTTCGAGCGAGGTCGCGGAAAGCGAACGGGGCACCGCTCAGCTTCACCCTGCTCACAACCGCCTGAGCGCCCTCAGCATCACTGCGTAGAGTGTTGTACACACCAGCAGTGCCACCAGAGAGTTCATGACGAACCATGGAGTCCATCAAAAGGAAGCAAAACGCGTCCCCGAGAAGGGGCTGCATGGAGTGGGACACAAAGGAGAGAGATTCACAGTCCACCACTATAAACGAATCCGCTGTCCCGTGAATTGACGCGAACTGGTCCATAATTCCCACATTTACGCCACAAAACTCCGTCTCAATGCGACGCGCCTGCTTCGCCCATGCGATCCCCTCCTCCCTGCTCGTGGGACGAAGAATCGGGTATGGCACCTCGGGAACAATGCCTCCAACCTGATACCGCCGCTCTGCAACTCCTTTGATGGCACCGATAAGCGCCACGGAAAAAGAAGCGGAAGCACTCATACCGGAGCCCATTTTGAGTGTGCCTCTCGATATGGCACAAAATCCCTGCATCTCCCGAGCGTCTATGGGCATGCCAAGATCATTGAGAACTATCGTCGCCGCACCACAGATGAACGTTTTCCACGCCTCATCTTGCGGCGCCGGACCGAGGTGGTCCAGATCAAAGCGGTCACCGTCCTCGAGGGCAAAGCGGAGCTTCCCATCGCGGTAATGCTTCACGCAGCCCACGAGAATGTGACATCCCTCATTAAGCCCAGCAGGACACACATACCCACCCACGTAATCCACATGCTCCCCAAAGAAGTTCACACGACCCGGGGCGAAAGAAAAGAGAAGCCACTCCACGTCGGACTCCTTGGCAACCTCAAAAGCCTTGAGAAACTTTGGCTTCAGTTCCAAGATGGTAGTATGAATCCGCTCGTTCGTGTAGCTTGGCATTGTGTACTGGTTACAACAGTTGACCTCCTGCACTTTTCACTTCTCTCACCCCACCACACCCCTTTTTTTTGTTTTGCTCTTGTTCCTTTGTATTATTCGACCTGAAGGAAACGGAAAACAGAAAAGAGCCACACAGTTAGGGGCAACGATAGCCATAGTGCTTCGTTCATTTGACCCGAGGGCGCAGGAACGAGGAGGAGGTAATTTAGAACAGGGAAAAGGAAAAGAAAAAAAAAAAACCACAGACAAAGAGAGAGGTAGAGTTTAAAACGAGTTGTAAGAGGGATTGGAGCACCTGAGTGTGCAACATCTGTTCAAGTGGCGCTCCACTTCCTGCTGCAACTCTTGCAGAATGCTGTATATTCTCACTAGATTCAGGCGTATCTTGCCCAAGCGCCAAAAACAACTCGTATAGCCCGAGTTGAGGTCGATGAAGCCCTCTGCTGCTGCTGCTCCTCCTCCTCCTCCTCCTCGACAGCATCCAGCCAAAACACAGACAGCAGAAGACCCAGACGCCGCCGTCTATACGATTGCCCGTCGTCATCATCGTCGTCGCTGTGCGGTGAAAAGAAAAGTCTCCAATGCTGCGCGCGCTCAGGCCAATGAAAATCCCACCCCCACCACCACCACCCCCGCAATAGCAGTCGCACAGATTCTTTACAGTGCGATGCTGTCCGTTTTCGTCACCTTCACCTGCAAGAGTTGGCTCCATCGCCTCATCTACTATGAGATTACGAGAAGATGTGGGGAACCACCAGAGCCTACAGCTGCGGATCAACAAGCAGGTTGAACCATAGTGGCTGTCATTACACTCGCATCTCCCCATCGTTCCTCGATATTTACGCTATCGAATGCATTTCGTATAAGTAGCCGTTAAATCCTCCTCCCTCTACCCAAGAAAAAGTAAGGCAACACCAGGGCAATACACGCACCGCTGCACTTTCAAATACCCCACTCGAAATGCGTCCTCTTCCTCCCATTTGCGCAGCTCGGGATCATCTAAATCAATAAAATACGGGCTGAAATCAGAAAAAACGCCGAAAAACATCCGACGAGCAGCCCACCACCACGAGCATCAACGCCCCCTTTAGCATATCTCAACGAGGGAGGTGCACCATCCCACCAGCGCCAGCAAGTGATCAGGAGGACAAGAAGAATGAAGGACAGGTTGCAAGAAGCCCAATAATGCCCTGCGTTATTGGGCTCACCCGTAGCGCATGCGGGCAGAGTGAAGACAGCACAGCGCAGGAGCGATCCGGCCAACACTGCTCACGCAGTGCCTGAACAAGATGTGGTGCATCAACGGGAAGAAGTGTCATGGCGTGTATCATAAACCCGATGCCCTCCAAGAAGTTGAGAAACAGTTCCTTGTACCGCTGCTTTCGAACGACACTCTGCGTATCGGTCGCCTCAAACGAGATGCGTTGTGCTGCCTGAATGAGCGCAGCACTCGTCACCACCTTCAGAAGGTTGTAGTAGAAGAAAAATATTGGAACCAATCGAATAGCATAGGGATGCAAAGATCGATGCAAGGCGCCCCTCTCCGACAAGAGTGCGACCTCTTCGCTTGCAAGAAACAATGCCATGCTCACCGTTGTCGCGATTCGTGTGATGCCAGTGCAAAGGCTTGGCGACATGTGCAGTGTTTGCCGGACGCTGGAAGGTGAGAGCTCCGAAACGACAGTCACCCAACGGTACACCCGTGTGATGCAGCAGTACTCCGACAAGATCTTCGCAATGGTCTTGGCCGAATGCTCAGCCGTTGTGTATCCCGCGCATCTCAAAACTCCACCAGACACCACGCTGCAAAACTGCGCAACTGCTGCAAGCTGATCCCGGCTGTGCACTCCTCTCCGGGAGCAACTTTCACGCGGTCGGAGACTCATGTTCCTGCTGCAGCGGATCGTACCGCCCAAAGAAACAAACGAACAAACACAAAGAAGATATACATACAAGACAGAAACGCGCAAAGAAACGATCAAACAAAGTAAGCGCCAGACAATTGCACACCGACAAAGCGAGTGGACGCAAGGGCACCAATAAACAAGAGAGATGAGTGAGAGACACACACACACACACACAACGCCGGGGGCCGCTCGCAATGCCCTGCGGTCGCACTCGCTGGCGAGAAACCGCAACACGACGCACGGAGAAAAGAAAAAAAAAAAGGGGGGGGGGGGGAAAAAAAAAAAAAAAAAAGAGAGCCCCACTCCCCATTTCATTCCATCTGCCTCGAATGGCAAGAACGAAATGCCTCGAAAAGGGAGGTCCGCTCCGCACAACCAGCGTGGAGGCATACATACACTCAAATATATATATATATATATATATATATATATATTTGTTTGTTTTACTCCCCTTCGTCGTTGCCCGCTTCTCCGGTGATCCGAAGGATGAGAAAAGAGAAGCACAGCATTGCCCACGAACAAAAAAAAAAAAAAAGAAGCGCTAACCACCACCTCATCTCACCCCCAAACAAAACAGAAGAAGAAGAAGAAAAAAAAAAAAAAAACGAAAAAAACATCTCTTCATTATTTACTCCCCCTCCCCTTCCACTCCCACCACCATTTTGTTGGATCACCAAAGTGAGCCAAACGTACCACTACAATGCGACACTCTTCACCGTTTCAATTCTTCAGCTGCGCTTCTTCGTTTTCTCTGGATTGGCGGGAATCATAACTGTAGTTGCGGCAACATGCACAGCTGTGCCAGACTGGCGCAACTCATCGGAGGGCACGCACAACTACCTACAAGAACGCGACCACACATACACACACGAACAGACATCCACATTAACAACTAAACAATACTCAAAAAAAAAAAAAAAAACAATAAAAAAAAAGCGTTTTCAGTTCCCTTCCTCGTCTTCTCTAGATCAAAATTGACGTACAACTGAGTGCCCAAAAGAAACACCCTAGTAGAGATCACACACAGACGGTATGAGACCCAGCAGACCACGCACGCTGTTGCTCAAGTGCAGCTTGTTTGGCACCATCGCCCTGATCATCTTGTGCAGCGGTAGCAGCGGGCCGCTCAGGTCTGATAATAACTGCGGCTTTTCATCTGGAAGGCACGTCAATGCGAACAAGGCAAAGCAGCTCATCTTCGCCAGATTCACCACTGCCCGCTTGCACTCCTCGTGCGTATACGGTGCTGCCCCCTTGGGCGATCCAGACAGCGAAGCCTTTTCATTGGGATTGTGCTTCACCAGAAGATACGCCTGACGGATGATGCCCAGCACCAGCGTGTACAGCCAGCACATCACGGCGACCCCGCCCAGGCGCGTCAGGTTGCTCCCCAACACGCCATGGCCGGCCAACACGGCCGTATGCTCGCTGAGGCAGAATCCAACGTGGAACGCATGCGACAGCTGATCCAGGCGCCACGCAACCACGTCGTCCTTTGGCTTGGCAAGACCCTTCAGTGTCGCGGGAGCCAGCGCGTTGAGTGCCAGCGAGAGACGGGTGACGGCGCGGTATGCGTCAGCCATCCTTGACAAATTGGCCAGCGACTTGGCAAGCGCGTAGCAGCCGGTGTTCAGCACTGGACCCTCCAAGGCCATTGGAAGGAACTGCACAATCGCCATGACCTTGTCACGGTTCCACGTGTCCGAGAGGTACTCGCAGGCGCTGATCGACATCTTTTATCTCCTTGTCTTCCTATTGATATTCCTTTGCAATGTATGTGGAGTAATGAGTTAGATTTGTTTTGTGGTTTGACGAAGTAATGTGTACTCTTCCCGCACGCTGAGGCAATGTGTGTGTGTGTGTGTGTGTGTGTAAAAAAAAAAAGAAGGGAAAGACACATAATGCACGAGGCAGCAAAAGAAAAGGCAATGGTGCCTACACACGCACACATCAGCCCTCCCTGGCGTAAGGGCACAGAGGGGGATTGGAATCAATGCAGAATGTTCACCATCGAGTACACCCGGGCCTCCGCTTCCCTTATCCATACTGAATGGGGATAAATGAATAGAAAACGATCGAGACAAAAGAAAAAAAGGCATCGCCCTCTCGACAAGGAACAAAAAAAAAAAAGGAAAGAATCCACCAGCAAACTAGGGCAATCAAACTCAGGTCCCTGCACACTGCAAGAGGATCCTATTACGGGAAGTGTATTGGATCTGAAGAGACCCACAAAGCAGATAAAATGAAGGGGTCTTTCGACCCGCAAGAAACCCCTGCGAGGAGGAAGCTCAGATGGCGTGTGGTGGCGACGGCGAAATAAAAACTGAAAGACTCCCTGTAGATTGCGCGCTCCCTCCCTCACACGAAAGCAGTAAGCCAGAAAAGGTGGAGAATCGACAGACACCAAAGATCAGAAAACCTCCTCTCAATTGACTTTTTTTTTCGCCTTCCTTTTGTTTCTTTCTGTACAGACTTCCACTGAAACTGTGCCTTCATTCCTCAGATGAGGCCTCTGCAGGGGGAGGGGAGGGGAGCAAGACGTAAGAAAGGACGTTGCACTCAGTTGATGAATACGGTCATCATGTCATTCCAGGTTTGATTGCAAACGGGGCAACGATAATGTCGCATTTCCTTCATTTTCGTGGCACATTTCGTGCACGTGGCCAAATGTCGACACGGCAAAAAGACCACACTGGCCGCTGTGTCCGTACACACGGAGCATTTGCCCCGTAAAACACCCGTCTCTGCGGGCTCACCCTGTGAAGTGACATTTTCCTCCCAATCTGACTCTTCAGGCATCTCATTTTGACGCATATATAATACCGCTATAATAATTACAACCACTGATACTGCAACACCTGCTGGCACCGGCGCCCTGGCCAACATCTGAAGGGTGGAAAAGAACCCCATCGGAATCGCAGAAAACTAAACGCGGCGAAGACGAAGAAGAAGAATAACAACAACAACAACAATAAAAATAACAACAAAAAAAAAACTAGTGCTACCTGTGAAAAGAGAGTAGACGGTGGAGCAAGAGCCGTCCAACAACGGCACAGGGCAACACTCTGCTAGAGGCAAACAGCAGACGTGCACAGCTCTTTGTGTCTTGCTTCGTTCACCTCCCACACCACACATTCAGTGAGCGCCGCCCCCATCCTTCTCCCCCAACCCACCCCCCATCGGCGCCAGACGAAGAGCAAGAGGAGGAGCAACAACAGACAACGCACAGATGCGAAAAACAGAAACAGAAAACAAGTCTTCTTCACCCTCCTTCTTCTTCCTCCATTTTACGCCGCACAACAACCAGCTTGCGTTGAGAAGGCCGCCCATTTCATCGCCCGCAGGTGCGCGGGAACAGCAACACCAAGAGGCAACATCGTCTCAGGAGCGCAACCACCGTCTTGTGCTTCTCTTCCCTCTTCTACATCTTATCAACACCTCCACTCTGGCTCTCTCTTTCTTTCTTTCTCCTTCGGTTACCCCACACCACAGCACCCCGTCCTCTCGGCAATTCACTCGCTCCTCCACCCTCAGAAAAAAGAAAATAGCGTGAACAGGAAGTGCAAATAAGTCAAGAACTAAACACCCCTACAGATGAAATGCACCGCCAAGCGGAGAAAATCCGGCCCAGATCGTGCCTGTTAGCCCCTACAGCTTAGTAATATTCACACACAGACGGTATGAGACCCAGCAGACCACGCACGCTGTTGCTCAAGTGCAGCTTGTTTGGCACCATCGCCCTGATCATCTTGTGCAGCGGTAGCAGCGGGCCGCTCAGGTCTGATAATAACTGCGGCTTTTCATCTGGAAGGCACGTCAATGCGAACAAGGCAAAGCAGCTCATCTTCGCCAGATTCACCACTGCCCGCTTGCACTCCTCGTGCGTATACGGTGCTGCCCCCTTGGGCGATCCAGACAGCGAAGCCTTTTCATTGGGATTGTGCTTCACCAGAAGATACGCCTGACGGATGATGCCCAGCACCAGCGTGTACAGCCAGCACATCACGGCGACCCCGCCCAGGCGCGTCAGGTTGCTCCCCAACACGCCATGGCCGGCCAACACGGCCGTATGCTCGCTGAGGCAGAATCCAACGTGGAACGCATGCGACAGCTGATCCAGGCGCCACGCAACCACGTCGTCCTTTGGCTTGGCAAGACCCTTCAGTGTCGCGGGAGCCAGCGCGTTGAGTGCCAGCGAGAGACGGGTGACGGCGCGGTATGCGTCAGCCATCCTTGACAAATTGGCCAGCGACTTGGCAAGCGCGTAGCAGCCGGTGTTCAGCACTGGACCCTCCAAGGCCATTGGAAGGAACTGCACAATCGCCATGACCTTGTCACGGTTCCACGTGTCCGAGAGGTACTCGCAGGCGCTGATCGACATTGTACACCAACAAAGTAATGTTGATGTGATTGTTTACTATCGCACGTGGTAGAATTAAAACAATGAATTCTTTTGAGCGGGAGAGGAGGAAGGGAGAAAATTAAAGAAGGAAAATAACAAACAGTACAAGTGATACTGCAGGACGATCATAATAATTTTTTGCTCTCTCAAGAAAAAAAAAAAATACCCCCCCCCCCCCTGCGCGCAGAGCTGATTAATGTTTCACGTGTACTTACCGCGCATGTACGCCCCGCCGCCATCGGTTAGTCTTCGCTCATACCAAGGCCGCCAATAGGGATCATAAAGACGGTTCTGTCGAGCAGATGCATATGGGTGGTATGTGCAACGACCCAGAACGAGTCCGGTGAGTGAGCCGAGAATAGTGAAGCCGGCAACGGCGGCTGTCATTCCCCATTGCGTGAGCAAAGTCGCATGGAGAACAGCAAAGGCCCCACCGCTAAACGCTCCACATGATGTCCCAGAAGCCCAAATGTTAATCCATGTACGTTCTGGGACAGACACGTCCCTCGCGGAAACAGTTGATGCAATACTCGTCGCGGATTCACCCACAACAACACCCACCATCCCGGCTGCTGAGACAGCAGCACCCTTCACGACTGAGAAACTAACTTCATAGAGTGCAATGTTCAAAAAGTTGACACCGTGAAGCTTGGCATACATTTTGTCCATTGTACGATAGAGGTGCAATG
This sequence comes from Trypanosoma scelopori, assembly GCA_030849745.1. NCBI lineage: Eukaryota > Euglenozoa > Kinetoplastea > Trypanosomatida > Trypanosomatidae > Trypanosoma > Trypanosoma scelopori. The sequence continues at coordinate 87,617 of JASANX010001063.1, forward strand.
AACGCCCTACACCGTAAAAGAGGCCTACAGTTGTCGAGACACGAGCTAAGTATTTCAAGCAGAGAAACGGTCTGTCCAAGAGCGTATCCAACCAGTGAATTCTGAGGCGTTCACGCACGCTCTCCTGATCGGCCAGCCACTGTTTGTATCGCCGATCCTTCTCATAATCGTAAAAGTGTAGAATACCCGCTTCAGCTTGGCTCTGCTTCTGCTTTTGTTTCATCTGTTGATCCGCGGCGACCATCTCTTTTGAGTAGTGCTTCAATATGCAATCAATCGCATCGGTGTCGAAAAACGTCACACGACCATCACCCTTCGTTATGGCAAGCTGAGCGTTCTTTGAGCGGTCGATCAACGACGGGGATAACGCGCCCTCCTCGTGACCATCGCCCTTCGTCCGTTTCAGCTCCACTGTTTGAGCATCGGCGGTATTGGGGAATGAAGACACTGTTCCCCTGTTGGCTGATCCATCCCCGTGGTTGTTGTCGTTGCTTCCGCGGCCACCGCCATGGGTAAACAGCCACATGAGACCCTACCGTTTGCTAATCACCAACACACCACAGCCCGCGAGAACTAGATGCCCTTCTTGCCCTTTGCCTCTTGATTCGATCTGTGCTTCCCTGAACACAAGTACCCGCACCCACCCCCACCTTTTTTTTTTTTTTTTTTTTTTTTTGGGGGGGGGGGGGGGTTGTTTTGTTTGTTTGTTTTTGTTGTGGGGGTGTTGGGGGGTTTTGTGGGGCGACGGAATCACACAAGTATAAGATGTGACACAAAACAGAGAAGCGGACATGACGGCAGATGTGCACAAGAAGAGGAATTACGTCCTTGAGGATGTCGTTGTCATTTCTACTTTTAGAAGAAGGGCGAGATATTGCAGCCTTTTCTGTTGTTGTTGTTGTTGTTTTGCTTTGGTGCTGTCTTGCTCATTTCCACATGCGTCTTTGCATGAAGAGGAATAATATGGCGGGGGTTTCCATTTGCATTCGTCCGCCCACCGACCCACTCACGTTTAGAGACGCTGCAAAGAAAACAAAACATGCAGCTGAACATGAAAACGGTGAGATGCCGCAAAGTGAAAAGACGGACAAAACACCTCAAATCGCACAGACACACACAAAAGCACACAAAACCAAGGAACGGAGACACATACATCCCCCTCCACGCTGCATCCGTGCAGAGGCGGAAGGCGGAAGAGGGGTGGGGGAAGCGGAAGTAACACACAAACATACACGTACATATATATATATATATATATATATATATGTGTGTGTGTGTGTGAACAAAATAAGTAAGTGTGTGTTTGTGTGAGAGCGCAGCGAGGGGAATGAAGGAACAAGAAGAGTTTTTTTTTTTTTTCCTTTTGTATATATATATACAAGAAACATAAAACACAACAACAACAACCACAAAACAAGAAAAAAAAAAAAGAAGAGAAAACATTATAACCCGCGTTTGCTTCCCACCCCATCCATCCATCCATCCATCCAAATTTGACTGTTTTCGCCCTGAATTGCAGACACACACACACACACACACACACCTGTACAAAACATCACGGACTGGCCGAAGGGAGTCTACATCCCCGCTTTCGCACTTGTCTCTCTCTCTCTCTTTCGTTCCTTCTCGACCTTCAACTCCGTTAATCCCCACAAACCCATCGCCCATGTTTGTGCCTAGTGGTTTTTGATTGCTACACGCGATGACCCCTTTGCTCGGTACAACTTCTTTTTGAGCAGGTTGTTTTCGTGCATAAGCTGATCCAGCTGCTGAATGTGATTCTGATGCTGCTGCTGGAGCTCATCCATGAGCTCGCCCATCTCAAGATCCTTGTTGAGCTTTAAATCCTCCTGTTGTTTGAACGTCAAGTTAAGTGCACTTGCGTACTTGGACAAGGTCGCGTGGAGCGCTTGAATCACTGCTTCCTTCTCCAGCGCCAGCATTTCCTTCCGTGCCACGTTGGTGCGCATCATCTCGTTATTTTTATAGATGAGATGGTAGGTATGGATTGGAATGGTCTCGTTCTCGGGGAAAATCCTGGACACATCATCGGGCTCCTCGCGAGAGGCAGAGGGCACCAAAGCGGTCTTGGAGACATTGCGCTCGTACTCCTTGTCCAGCTTCATCTCCCGCAGGGATTTCATGATGGTTTCAAGGCGAGCATGCAGCTGCTGTTGCCGCGCCATCTGCGCCTTGGTGACGCAATCCTGGCGACGACACAGCGCCTTCGTCTGGGCCACCGCATCCTTGAGGAACTCCTTGTCGTTCTCCATATGCATCAGCGAGGCGTTTTGCTTTTGTGACTCGAACAAAACAAGTGCCTCATCGTTCATCGCATTGATCTTTTGCATCTGTTCGAGCTTCATGTTCAACTCACGGTAGTCACGCTCCTTCACACGGATATCGTTAAATACAGTGTTCAGCGTAGCATCCAGCTCTGAGCCCCTCTCCACCTGCGCCTCAAGATCCCGAATCAACGCCTCCTTTTTCTTAATGATACATTGTGCAGCGCGCAACTCCCTCCGAACAGCTATCTCAAGCTGCGACATGGCTTGAACCTCATTTTCCTTTTGCACCTCATCAGGGTCCCGGCTGTACTGCTCATACCATCCCGTCGTCTCAACAATGTGCTCATACAGCTTCGTTTCCTTGAGCAAAAACTTGGAGCGATCATCCAGCAGTTTCTGCTGCGTCGCATTCTCCTTCGCAAGGAGGTGATTGCGGCGTTTCACGATTTTGAGCGTGTTCTCCAAGCGTGTAATGGTGTCAAGTGCGTCCTCCGCTGGAATACTTGCAGGGTCATGCTCATAAGCCGTCTGGTAGTCGACAATCTGACGGGAGACTTCATCGTTGAGATTTTCCTCCTGAATGAGTTGCAGGGCGCCGTCAACCGTGTCGATCTGGACCGCGTACGCCTCAATTGCCGCGTTCATACGATCCAGCTCCATCTGAACCTCGTAGTCGGTTCCCCCCTCGCGGTCGGTTCTTCCCTCGCGGTCGGTTCTTCCCTCAGACACTGTTAGTAAATCCGTCATAGATGTATGTATATATATATATATATATATATACTTTTTTTTGTTTGCTTTTGGATTTGTTTTTTGCCTTGTAAATACTCTGAATGATCTCTGCTTTGCGTTGGTCTCTTTTTTTGTTGTTTTTTCGTTTACCTTTCGCTTTCTCTGTCTCGACACTGAGATGCTGCGGCGGAGCCAATCAACCACCAGATATATATATATATATATACGGCAACGAGCAACAATGACAAGGGAGTAAAAGGGAAGTGGGAGGAAGGAGGGGCAGTCGAAGACAACTGCAGCGGGTGGCAGGAGATGCAGCAAACAGAGAACTTTTTAAAGCACAAAAGAAAAGGAAAAAAAAAGAAAATGGTGTTGTTGTTGTCAAGACCTCAGCACACCGCTATTGACCCTGTTGTTGCTGTTGCTTCCGGCTGGTGATGGTGTACCTGAAGGCAGGAGAGACCCCTCCCCCACTTGTACACATGCGCACGCGGGCGTACAAAGGCCGAAAATAAAACAGAACTGGCCATCTCGACCAGTTAATTTCCCCCCTTGATGCACGTACGCGGCCGAAATGTCAAACGCTTCCACCGCTGGAAGAGTTTATCCCGCAACTTCTCACAACGCAAATCACTCAGTATAGATACAGAAAGACGTACACGACACGCGTGTTCGTAACGTTCCCTCCAGCGCCGAAAGCAGCCAACCAGCAACACTAGCTCACGCAGCGTCTCCCCGAGGCATAACATCATGCGTCGTTGCCTCTCACATGAGGTGACCTCTCGCCACGCCAGAAGCGCGCGCCTCTTGGTGCCCGCATCCAACAGCCGTCGAGCACTCCACATTGTAGCACGTTCCCACCACCTGTTCCAGCACGACTGAAGTTTTCGGTGGCGCCAAAAGAGGCGGCCGTTAGCCGCATTGCGCCATAGTAGTAAGGAGGGTTCTAGCAGGCACCGCCGTCGGTAATAACACGCCTGAATGTATTGCAGACGACAGCGAAAACGGTCACGCCAGCGCCACCAGCATGCCGTCAGGAGAAAAAAAGACATTCGCCTTCGTCGAAGTGCCTGCAGCCACTTTGCCAGCACGCGAACGCGATGTTGAAAGACAAAAAAACGATCCGACAATATGTTCCGGTAGCGCGAGCGCCACTTGGCAAACGCCGCCTTTCTCAGGGCTCCCTTCGCAACCTGCTGTGCACACTGGGCCTTGAATATCACAAGCTCAGCCAGTTGCGGCTCCACATGTACGGCGACTTGATCACAAAACACAGGAGAATGCAGAAGAGCGCGCTGATGCCTTGCGGACAAGCACTGCTTTACAAGTCTGGCCCATGCACACCGAAGCAAGGACTTGTGGTAAACAAACTCAGCTAATCGAGCATCTAAATGTATCTCTGTCTTCCTCTTCCAATGGGCGAAGACACGGTTCTTGGCAGCAAAAATGCCCACACGCTCTGCAGCGGGACCCACATCAATGTATCTGTGCCTCTTGCGCATTTCCATCGCATACGCCTCCATGCTGCACACAATCCGGCGAACGTCAAGACGCCGACGCCAGCGGAAGAAACACCGTTTTAGCTTTCCGCTTTGCAGATTCCTCATCGCATGACGTCTCATCACCAGCCCTGCACGGAATCGGCCCATCAACTCTCGCATGCGGCGACGTCGCTCTACGATACCAACCCAATGATTTAAAACAGCGGAAAGAAGCTGCCGCCGCCTGCAGACAGCATCGCGTGCGTAACGATGCCACGCCCGAATGATGCGGCATTGACGATGGTACAGATAACGCATCTCGCATTCCGCATCAAGATGATGCCGTTTGCGAGCTGCCAAGCGAAGCCGCATCAGAAAAAGGGTCATGATGGCTCTCTCTCGAGAGGATTGCAACAAAAGCAGGGCCACGGAGGGCACAGAATCGCCAACCCCTTCCTCGCCTTCCTGCTCAGATTTTTCCGTACGCGCCCCTTCTTCCACCTGCTGGCGCGCCGCCTGAAAGACTCTTCGGTAAAGGTCACGGCTCAGCCTAGCCTGATCAGCTACACCCACATTGCTTTTCCGGGTATGACCCGTCTTAGTGGGGTTTCTCGAACTAGGTGGCTCTGACGCAGCAGCCTTCGACCGACATGCCTCACCGGCACCAACAGCAGAGGAACGTTTGGCAGCCATGGGATGTGAACGATGCTGCGTAACGTACTGCCACACCGCACGCAGCATCAAATGTGTCGTCCTTTTTACACGGTCCTCTGCCTCATGGACACGCCTCTGCAACTTCTGAATCCCGTCATCCTCCATACCATCGAGTATCTAATACTCCCCCTTTTTATGCAAAAAAAAAGTGGAGTGACACCGGCTCCGCAGACACGGGGGAGACTGCAACATAGTGAGAAAGAAGTTTATCAAAAATGCAAAATCATGCCCCTGGTGCATGCAAGCATTGGTTACAACCCTTTTCAGACGCCATATATATATATATATATATATATATATATATATATATATATATATATAAGATTTTTTGGATTGCCTTTAGCGGTGCACAAGAAGAAACTCTGTGGAAAACAACCGACAAGTTGTATATATTGCACACACACACACACAGACACACAGACACACACAGATAGAAAGAGAGAGAACATATATGCAAGAAAACAAGATGATCATGCATACGCTCACGCGCTACAAGGAGCGATGTGGTGGGGGGAACGGGAAAAATAGACGGTCCTCTCCCTTTTACATCTCATCTCACTACGCGTGTCTGCGTGTACTGGAGCAGCGTGCAATCGCTGGGGCACTCAAGTCACCCTTGTTGTCTCGTCGTGAAAGGGGGGAAAGACGACCGGGGAGGCGAAGCTCACCTCGCGCGAAAGCGAGCGCCATGCAGAAATCCACGATGGTGCCTTCAAGAAGGGAGATGCGTCTTCGGCAACCAAGTTCACTCTGTACACCGCCGCACGTGCCTTGGAGGCGTTTGCACCCAGACCAATCATGAGGTGAGGATCGACCACGACAACGGTGCCAGGGCCAATCGTGATGTTGCCCTTCTCAATAGGCTCTCCCACAACGCTGTCATCAAACTCGAACCACTTGAGCTGCTCAGGGATGTGGGACTCCATCGGTAGAAACGGCAACGACAGATCAGCGGGCGACACACGCGTCACATATTGATCTCGTACAAAGCGGTGAGAACCCTTTAATACAAACAGAGGCATCCTTTGTTGGTCGGGAACATGAGTGAACACGAGGAGTGACACTGCATTGACACTACTTCCGTTTGTTCTCACCCCAATTGTCGGTGCAGCGCAATGATAGCCGAAGGGGCTTCCGTACGGCTCACGAAACATGGGGGCATCGCAAAACAGCACGGGCCGCGTCACGCCACCCACCTCCGTCGCAATCGCTCCAATGATCGTCCTAAACGCGGGATCACGCACTACGTCCCGCAATTCCTTGTTCGTCATCCACGCATTGCAACGGTACTCGTTGATGGCCCTCAGCATCTGGGGATCATTATAAACTGTTGATTGACAACCCTTCCCGGACATTTTTGTAACCTCAGAGGCCAGCACCTCGCTCAGCTTCCACAACTCCTCACCAGTGAGCTCCTCCTTCGTTCGGCCCTTCAAAATCTCGGCAGCAACCTTTCTTACCTGCTTCCGTCGTCGCTTCTCCGCACGATACTGGAGCAGCACGTACTTCCGTCGCTGCAGCCGCGTCATCACCTTGGTATAGAGCGGATCAGATAGCTTTGCCTTGGATTTGAGCATCGACTCAATGTTGGGAACTTCAGTGAAATACCGGGAGCGAGCCACTGTGGAAGCAATCAGTGATTCTCTAATTCGCTCAACGAGAGGCGCCTCCAGCGCAGCGGGGATAATGGCATATCCATGCTCAAGAAAGTGCAGCCGCGCAGTGGAGAAGAGCTGGCCACTCTTCATATTGCATGAATCAAGACCGACTCCACACACACACACACACACGCGCACTCCTACCAAACACACACACCAGCACAGACACAGACATTTAGAGAAGAAAAAAAAAGAAGGAAAAGAATAGCAATAATAATAGCGACAAGTGAAAAGGAGGACAGAAAATACAGATGGTGTCGCCAGACAAAAGATGAAAACGGTGAAGAGGAAGATGCAGCAGCAGCAGCAGCAGCAGCAGCAAAAAGAAACAGTGGCAACAGCCGCCACGATGAAAGTGGCAGGAACAACAACGATGCATACACAGAGAGAGAGAGAGAGCGATGAATGCGCGACAAACGCACTCACTATCAAGGAAGGAGAGAAGGGGAAGGTGCAATAGCGGAACACGCAGTTTTTCTCCATTGTTTCATGTATATATATATATATATATATGTGTGTGTGTGCAGCGTGATGCAATATTGCCCATTTGTCCTTCAGCCCTTTGGTAGTGTGAATTGCTTCGCCTCGTTCACCGCCAATTTTCCCTGAGAAACAAACATCTGCATCAGCCTCTTCATATCATCAATGGTCCCCTGAAACTGGCCAAACATTTTCATGCTGTTAAATATATCATTGATTCCACACGGCCCACGCGCCTTGAACATCGCAGTTGTCATTGATAACAGCATCTTTACCTGCTCCTGCGAGAGCCCAGAAGACTGCTCCTCAGCCTCCTCAGCCTCGTCGAAGGTGAAGCTTGACGTTGACACGTAGTTTGTCTGTATCGATAGGCCGTCTTGACCGTCTGCGAGAACCAAGACAGATGGAAAGAGATGTGAGGCCCGTTGTTGTATAGTCTGAGGCTTGAGTCCCATGCGCTCCGCCACAGTTGCCAGAGGAACAGGAGTTTGGAACTCGGACGATATGTCACGGACGTAGAGAACGAGTGACGCTGAGAAGAGCGAAAGATCATATGTGGCCGAAATTATTGTACCTGTGTAGGCGTCTCTCTGCTTCAGCTCCAACGTAACGGATCCATGCGAAAGAATCCACTCAAGACGCTGGCTCGCCTTCATGAGCTTGTACTCCTTCATGACTTCATCCATTACAGAGGCCAACAGTGGATGTGGGTTGTACTTCTCCGGGACGGGTTGCGTTTCGCCTGCAGGAAGACAGCTGGTTAGCTTTGGCCATGCAGTGGTAGAGAGTACATCAAGACTCAACGGCCAGCTACGCCCCCGCCTGTACAAAGGCTCTTCCCTTCCCTCGGCCACACACCTGAAGGCCTCATTCAACTGAAGCGTGTAACGACGTGAGGCATGAAGATCGCGAATCATCACCACGCAGGGAGCCAATACATCTTCACCGAATGCACACTTCAAACGCTCCAGTACCTCCTCTTCAGCGGTCGTATCAAAGTCATGCATGCGCTTGCCTAACAGCTGTGAAGCTAACACCTGTCTATACTCCTCCACAAGTGAGGTGACACTGATCGCAGAGAGCAACACACGCAGCACATCCGGTTTCTCTTGTATGGAGAGAGGCGACTGCCCTGGAATAGGAATCGAATCCTCCTCGTGTTCCTCATTCCCACCCTCGACCCCCAGGGTGTAACTGCTTGTAGAGTAGTTCTGCAGGTCAACATGTAGAACCGAGTCTGCGCTCGGTTGTGTGATTGCCTGCACAACGGCAGAGACGCAGTCCTTCCGCTTCTTCAGGTGCTCCAGCGTATCACCGACAATGGTGAAAATTACCGAACTTTGATCATTCTTAGATAGCAACACACAAAGAGAATGTATCGTACCAATAAGAATAGCAAGAATGTCTTCGGTACGGGTGCCAGCACGATGAAGACGTGAGGCCAGCATCCGCTTGGCTGTTTGCATCAATTCATTTCGCAACGTGTCGTCCGCGCAGCGCAAAAGACACAAACGCAGATCCTGCAACGTGGGCGTGGAATCCGGATACTCCACCACTACATCCCAAAAGCTCGCGATCCGCTTGCGGCCGTAACTTACCAGAAGAAGTTGTTCCAGTTCTTCACACCAGAGGTTTACCTCAGCACGCACATCGGCGTTGTTAGGGTCTGGGGACAGTGCCATGCGAACAAAAGTGTCTACAACGTCATCTTTCCATTGTATGCAGGAAAGAATTCGCGCAACCGTGAAATCGTCATCCAGTGACTCAATTCGCTCCAGCGTACACTTCACCAGAACAGACTTCCACAGCGCCTTGAGGTCCGGCGTTAGGGAGAGAGTGAGGCCATGCAGGCGCTGTAGCACCTCGTCACGGTGACCCAAAACCACACGCATTAGTGTGGCACGCCCTTCGGCCCCCTCAATGTCGCTCAGCACCTTGCGCCCGTGGATACGCAAAAAGCGCAACAACTCTTCCTTCCCTATCGGACTTTTCCCAGTAAAAAGATCCGGCTGGAGCAAATGACAGCGTAGCGCAACGGTGAATTTCACAACCGAGTCCACAGCATGCAACCTCCGGCACCAGTCATTAAGAAGAAGCATGGTTCGACGAAAGTCTTCGTGCAGGCACCGCAACGCCAGAAGCTCCTCACCGCAACACATGTTTTTCTGGTAATCCACAATGGAAGAGTTACAGAACACCTGAAAGATCTTTCGCACTAGTAACTCGGCTGCCGCAACGTTCAGAGGCGGCGCTGACAACGCTGCCAACGTCTCACTGCAGCGGCACTCCTCCACCAACTGAGAATCAGCAAAAGGGACAATGCCCTTCTCGCGCATCAGCCCCAAAATCCTGATAAGATTGGCAAACGCCTCATCATCCCTCATTCTATCTCGCTATTGCCACAGTAGTACACGCAGCGGTTCCTGCTACACCCTAATTCGATCAGAAGACCGTTTCCAATCCAGCGGACATGCTACCAGAATGCCATGTATATATATATATATATATATATACATATATACATGTAAAGAAGTACAAAGGCACCAATCGCGAGACGGGAATATATAGAAATGAGGAACACAGAAACAAAAAAAAAGCGGAAAAAAAAAAGGAAAGAAGTATAAAACATCAAGGAAGAGTGTCCAAATTGATAGTCATTTTGCACCACTGCAGAGATTCATCACCTGCAGACACAGCTACGACGAGGCGAAAAGGGGGAAAAAAAAGCAAAAAAAAGAAAGAAAGAAAACAATACAGAGGGTTAGAAACGAGAAAACAAAATAAAAATGGGTTGCCCTGCCAACATGCCCAAGACGTTACGCCTGCAGCACGACAGCGCCACCAGCCTTGCGGATCTTCTTGTCCGCCAGCTTGCTCACCCAGCGCGCCTTCACAATGCAGGGTGCCTGCAGATGGCCGTTGCCCAAAAGCTTCGAGTAGCCATTGGCCAGCAGGTCGACAACGGGGAGAGCCTCGCCCTTCTTTGCCTTCAGCGCCTCGTCCTTCGCGATCAGCTTTGTGAGATTGTTCAGATTGATCGTCGGCTTCCACGTGGCGTTCTTCTTCCGGTGGTAGTGGTCCATGCCACATTTGCCAAAGTAGCCCGGATGGTACTTTCTGAAGTTGATGCGGTGGTGGTGGTCACCGCCGGCGTTACCGCGGCCAGAGGGGTGCTTGCGGTGTTTGCCGACGCGGCCATAGCCGCAGAAGGTGGAGCCGCGCTGGTGACGGGTCTTCTTTAGACGGGTCGGCATGTTGAAGGCTGTAGTGTTGAATGATGGGTACAAAGCGGAGAAACCATGCAAAAAAGGGGGAGGGGAAAAAGGAGATGGAGTATCCGACTGCAGCATTTGCAAATCATAAACACAAGAAGAAAGGACCTTTACAAAATCAGCAACAGCAGCGACCTGAAACAGCAGCCAATAACAACGACAACAACCCCTAACAAAGACGCTCAACTAGAGGAACAACGTGCTCCTCATTCCAATAGAAAGAGGGAGTGGACGCGTGAGGAAGAAGGAATTCAGCGGTGAGGGCAGAATGGCCGGTAGTGGTGGTGGTGAGTGCGCCACGACGCCATGCAGAGTAAATGCAGATTATTACGCCATAATAATTATGTTTCTGGCGAATACACACATTTGATGTGCTGTCCGAATAACCGCCGACTACGATGCGGCCTGCTCTTCACGTGATGCCTTACGCCTCCCCAGCTCAGACGCGAGCTCAGTCACTTCACTCTGCAAGTTTCGCACCAATGGTGCGAAGCGGCACCATACAACACAACCTCCGGTGAGGATGCCCGCGATGACCACAAGCAAGAAAAATATCAATACTCCAGCAGTGTCCGTCGACTTGCAGGTCAAGTCTGGAATCGCACCGACAGTCGCTCTGGTGTCCATGCAGGTACTCGGCACCTCCATATCGTTTGATGGTACATACGGTACAAAGGAGAAAAAATCGTAAATGTACTTGAAGTGCTCACCTTCGCCGATGCACGCACGGTCAAACGGGTTCAACCACTTGCAGGCGTGACGGCGGTTTTCAGACGGAAAGGCAACACCCTGCGCCAGAAAAGGGTGGTGGACATAAAACGGAGAGGTACCACGGCCTTCCACGACAATACGCATCAGTACACCCGTCGTGCTGTGAGGTTTCTTGTCAGTTGTGAAGTTGACTCGCTTTTGATCAGCCCAGAACCACTTGACACGGGTCCCAGAAACACTGGCCGACCACACCCTGCACGGAATTCCTCGCACAAGCTGCGATCCAATGTACATTGGGGGCACTTCGGCAGAATACAGCATCAAGGCACCAACAGTTCCCGCAACCACATCGTACCCCATCTGCACTCGACTGCACGTGTCAGTTTCAGGCCAAAAATAGTGCTGAACCTCCTCCGAGATAAATGTCTCCTGACCAAAAGGTAGCTTTAACTGTGTGCGCATGTATGTTGTCTGGTACAACCCGAAGACATACCAATCATATGTCGTCACACGGCCAAGCACATCAGGAATGACGCTGCGAATTGTCGAACGTGACATTCGCCTTGAGGAGCTAAATCGTTCTTGCATCGTGAAGGTGGTTTTCTCAAACGGCATGATCACCTGAATATCGGCACTTATATCAAGTGGAAAAGCGGGCATCTCTTCATCTGCCGCAGATTCCGTCGTTTGTTGTTCACTCACTGAACGCGCAGCGACGTCACATTGCGATGGTATCATCAGATCATTCAAACCTATTGTCAATGAGGCAAATTCAAAAAATGTAAACGAAAGCCTTTGATCATTAGGAGCTTCAAGCAGAACCTTCGCCAATGTATTTTCGACCGGTATGTGATTAACGCTCCATGGCCGAAGAAGATGGTACGTCACTGCGTACTGCACCAGAGTGTCGCTCCCTCCGTATGTCGCAGGAATGGTGAGATTGAGTTTCTGATGAATGGCTACGGTCTCCAGACCACGATCGTACACCGTGTTCCCCTCAAGACTCTGATTCACTGATGTGACAATCGAGCGCACCGCATCCCACAAAACAGCATCCTCCAGATCGAATGGCTTCTCACTCATCACACAGCCGTCCCGGTCGGAAATAGTTGCCATTTGGTCATCCGCGTACACGTAGGTGATCTTGTCCTCTGATGTGATTTTCTCTACTCGAAGCGGAAATGTGGAATTAACACGCCCAGTCATAGACATCGTGAAAACCTCCACCTTATCGTCGGGGTTCGGCGTCTGCAGCAGTAACTCCAGCTTCACCAACAGATTCTTCTCGACGGGCAAAATTGAGTGATCTGCGGCTGCCGAGAAGGAGAGAGCAACCCAGTTGAAGGCAAATAAGGCAAAGACTAATGACAGCGGCGCCATTTACGGTTGCAGAGACCTCGTCTAATCACGGAACTTACAACTCCCACAACTACAACTAAGGGAAAAGAAATACAAAACCAAAAATCCTCCCTAATATCACACACACACACACACACACCCCGAAAACGAACTAAAAAAAAAAAGGAAAGAAGTATAAAACATCAAGGAAGAGTGTCCAAATTGATAGTCATTTTGCACCACTGCAGAGATTCATCACCTGCAGACACAGCTACGACGAGGCGAAAAGGGGGAAAAAAAAGCAAAAAAAAGAAAGAAAGAAAACAATACAGAGGGTTAGAAACGAGAAAACAAAATAAAAATGGGTTGCCCTGCCAACATGCCCAAGACGTTACGCCTGCAGCACGACAGCGCCACCAGCCTTGCGGATCTTCTTGTCCGCCAGCTTGCTCACCCAGCGCGCCTTCACAATGCAGGGTGCCTGCAGATGGCCGTTGCCCAAAAGCTTCGAGTAGCCATTGGCCAGCAGGTCGACAACGGGGAGAGCCTCGCCCTTCTTTGCCTTCAGCGCCTCGTCCTTCGCGATCAGCTTTGTGAGATTGTTCAGATTGATCGTCGGCTTCCACGTGGCGTTCTTCTTCCGGTGGTAGTGGTCCATGCCACATTTGCCAAAGTAGCCCGGATGGTACTTTCTGAAGTTGATGCGGTGGTGGTGGTCACCGCCGGCGTTACCGCGGCCAGAGGGGTGCTTGCGGTGTTTGCCGACGCGGCCATAGCCGCAGAAGGTGGAGCCGCGCTGGTGACGGGTCTTCTTTAGACGGGTCGGCATGAGTACTAAGAAGATGCAAAGCAATAGAAAAGGAATTTTGTAAGTGGGGGCATAGAATGACATTGTTTCCATCATTTTCTTGTCATCAGGTGTGGCATGCGGAAAAATGATCCAAAACAGTTTGCTGCTGATGCCAACACGACGAGCACTCGCCATTCCCAAAGCACTTCCACTTGTTTCACAAACAGCAAAAAAAAAAAAAAAAAAGAGCAAGCGAGAATAATAAATAAATAAAAGAACAAAATGAGCTCGTAAACGCTTTACACAATTGCAGGGGCGTGGGTGGAGATCTTCGGCCAGAGATCCGCTGCCTCCTTTGCGACAGGGCCAGCAATGCCGGAGCCCTTCATCTCACCTTTTGGGTTCACGATCACGCCAGCATTGTCCTCGAAGTAAAGGACGGTGCCATCCTTGCGGCGCCAGCTCTTACGCTGACGGATAATAACGGCGTTCAACACCTTTCGCCGCAGCTCTGGCTTTCCCTTCTTCACAGAAGCCATCACAATGTCGCCAAGCGCAGCAGACGGCAATCGGTTTAGGCGACCATGGTACCCCTTTACAGAGATGATGTAGAGGTTCTTCGCCCCCGTGTTGTCAGCGCAATTCACCACGGCGCCCACTGGAAGAGCAAGGGACACGCGAAAGCGGCAACCCTTGACATTGGCCTTATCCTTTCCCATGGTGGTGTTCACGTACCCTTTCAAAGGCAGCAAAAGAAAACAATAATAACAAATGAGGAAGAAAAGATCATATCGAGCTCGAAGCAAAGGATCACTGCTACCAGACACAACCCATTGAAATCACGTTGTACATTATTTGAGGTTTAAACTTTTAAATGAGAAAAAAAAAAGAAAGTTAAGTGGCTCAGTTCCACACTTGGGCTCCTTTTTAAGCCTTTTACACAATTGCAGGGGCGTGGGTGGAGATCTTCGGCCAGAGATCCGCTGCCTCCTTTGCGACAGGGCCAGCAATGCCGGAGCCCTTCATCTCACCTTTTGGGTTCACGATCACGCCAGCATTGTCCTCGAAGTAAAGGACGGTGCCATCCTTGCGGCGCCAGCTCTTACGCTGACGGATAATAACGGCGTTCAACACCTTTCGCCGCAGCTCTGGCTTTCCCTTCTTCACAGAAGCCATCACAATGTCGCCAAGCGCAGCAGACGGCAATCGGTTTAGGCGACCATGGTACCCCTTTACAGAGATGATGTAGAGGTTCTTCGCCCCCGTGTTGTCAGCGCAATTCACCACGGCGCCCACTGGAAGAGCAAGGGACACGCGAAAGCGGCAACCCTTGACATTGGCCTTATCCTTTCCCATGGTGGTGCAGTTCTCCTTCAGAGGATCAACCGATAACAAGAATGTGGGAGGGGCAAGAGGAAATAATAATTACAAACAAAGGAAGGAAGAAATACAAGAAGCAACCTGTACTCCACCGTCCCCTACACACACACACACAAGCACACAAGGACAAATACACGGGCAACAATTTTTTTTTTTTTAAAAGAAAAGAAGAGCGAGCGAGAGGAAATTGTTCCGTTATGGGGCATCACAAATGCTACCAACGGGAATCCTCACGAACACCACAGCAAACACCTTTTGTCATGTCATATCCTGCACGGCAGGAGGATAAAGAAAGATAAAAGAAGGAGTCTCTTTCACCGTGACGACGATAGACGTTGCCGTTCGATATTGATCGCCGAAAACTCTCGCAGCTCTCTCTCGGAGGGCATATCAATGCCGGTAAAACGCCACTTTCTGTCGTTCGTTTTCCATTCTATTGACCGACGCTCATCTTCAAAGGCGGGACTAAGCGCCTTTACCGTGTCGTGGCGAAACACGCCGTGATCGGCCAGCCAGAGATGCAGGGAGGTGAAAACATGTTCTTGAGGAATATCGCGTGTTTCAAGAATGGCTCCCGCCAGCACAACAGGGGCGAGAACGATGGGAAAATAGCGGAGCCAGCGGTATGTGCCGTACGAGACCATACCTACACGCGAACGTCGCTCCTCGAAGGGCATGGGAAAAACACGATTAAGCGTCTCAAGCAGACGAGAATGGCGTGAGACCTCAGCCTTGGCACGCTTCACCCACAATTGCGACATTATTCTATCTTTTCCGTTTCGCCCCCTGTTCTCCCCCTTTTTCTCCCCGTCCACACTCAGCCTCCCAGACTGTGTGCGTGTGCGTGTGCGCGTGTGTGTATGTACAGGCGTGTGTCTGTCCTTGTCTGTCTTCGGCACTACTACCACTAAGAACGGAAGCCGAGTAATATCAAAAACAATAACAGCCATAATAACCATGAAGCACACATACACGTATCTCCAGAAGGACAACGCATGAGGTCTGTAAAGCCATGATTACAATGAACAGAGCATGAGCAGATGGACGTGCAACCGTTAGATGGCAACAACAACAACAACAACGAAAAAAAAAAAAAAAAAACACCTTCGTCGTCACACCACACGGTCTTCATCGTGCAGTGGCTCACTGTGGTGGCACGACACCAGCGACTTTGCTTGCGAGATTAGTTTGAGCTCACGCTTTAACCGTTCACATTCATCCGACATTTGGTGGAGTTGACTCCTCCATGATGCCTCTGCTCGTTCTTGCTCCGCAAGGCGTGCAAGCAAAGCCTGATTTTGTTCTCTCATGCTGTTCCATCTATTTGCCAACAGCGCACATTCACCCTCTGCAAAGTGGAGTTGTTGGCGCAGATCCTGCACGACAGCAGCAAGACCACCTTCTACAACAGCCTCGGTCTCGGTCTCCTCCTCGACGGCGGCCCCAGGACTAGTGCCGCGCCGCTTGAGAGTAGGTGACTGACGCTGTTGCTTCATATGCTCGTGCATTGTCTCTATCGTCTCCTGAAGAGCTTCGCTACGGGCCTTTTCCTCCTCCAAGATCTGCCAAAGATACTGCGGATCATTGGTCCGGTCAGATTCTTCAGCTGCCACCCCTGTTGCTTGACGGGAGGATATTCCTTTCACAGGTGGCTGAGAAGATGGGGACACCGTCACTGTGGCCCCGGACTCCTGCTCCGCGATCAGCCTTCGAAGATATTCCTCTAATTCCCTCTTTTCAGAAAAAGAGGCATTCCACTTGTCACGGTAGTACTCTGCCTCCTCACAGGAAAGAAGCACCCTCTTTTTGTATTCGTCACGCTCTGTGGAAATGCGGCAAAGCTGCTTACCAAGGTCCCTCAGCTCCATCTGAATGCGCTCGTGATTGGCGCACTGACGCGCCACCTCGGCAAGCGCCGGGTTCTCACTCAGATGCACAAACTTGCGCAGGAGGTTCACCTCATCCAAGAGCTTTGCCTCTCTGCCACGCGTCTCGGCAAGCTGGCACTCAAGATCCTCGCAATCGGCGAGCGCAGCATCAAGGCGCTTCTGGAGAATGGGAATCCGCCTGACCTCCTTCAGCTGCGACTCGCGAACAGAAAGGCGACTAATTTCATTGTCTTGATGGCGCAGCTTTCTGCGAAGAGCAGTATTCTGCTCCTCCAGGCGTGCAACCTTCTGTTCTGCAGTCCGCATGTCGTCGGCCCGCACACACACAGAGACACAGACACAGCCCTGCAGTCGCCGCCGTAGCACTTGCCCCCCTCCCCCCCTCTTCCCCCAGTTCAATTGTACTATTATTTGCACACCGTAGCATGGCGCAAGAAGGAGAAGAAGGAATGCGAAACAGTGCAACACAAACACACCACCACACACAGAGAGACAGAGAGAGAACGCCAAAGCAAGAACGAAGCAAGAGCAGAAAGAAAAGAAACAAATGGAAATAAAGCCGCCAAGAAATGCAACATCCTTTCACCCACTGGATCCCTCAAAGAGATGATGGAGGAAAAACACCACAAGGGCATCGGACAGACAGACAGACAGACTGACACACACACAGAAACAATAGAGGCTCTCCTCATCACCCATTGGAATATTACGTGGCCCCGCATTCTTCGCCTTCCGTGCTCTGAGGCTCATACATACATACATACATACATACATACATACATACATACATACATATATATATATATATATATATATATGTGTGTGTGTGCATTTGTAATGTATGGACACAATTTGCAATGCAGAGTCCATTGGCTGCATTTACCTCGCAGTGGAGGCATTACCAAATTCGGGCTCCACCGTGTGCTCTTGACCGCTGCCAACGCCCTGCCTCACTTCCCCCACTCCTCCGTAGAGTTGCGGAACATTGGGGAAACCAAACCACGCCTTGAATGTGGCGTCATCAAAGTTAAAAAATGCGTTCTTGTCCGTTGAAATGACATCACCTTTATGGATATCGCGCAGTGCCTGCATCACAAAGTATCCTTTATCTACCTGAACAGATGATCTTTTTTCCTGCGCCAGCCACTGCAGCATCTCGGTGTCTGGGTATCCAATGGCCGCATTGGGTTCTGGCGAATGCAACGCCAAGTCCAACACCGGCACCATGCCAATAATATCGCCTTTCCCCCCTTCCTCCGCAAAGGGGGAACGCTGAAAATCTGGGTGACCGCCACTCCCCGCCTCCGTGTTGCTCCAAAACGGAATAGCATGTCGCCGGAAAAGACAATACGAATGCCGAAAAAACAAATCAAACTCGGCATCCGACACCTTGCTGACATGTTTTAGAGGAGCCACAAACTCCTTGTATGCCTTTGAACTCTGTGCAACATCGGCCACGCGACCAATGGGCATGCCCGAGTCAAAGGGCAACACGTTCAAATAACTCTGCACACCCCGCGGATGACCCGTTCGTAGCGCTTGTGCAAGATACCCAATGAACGCAAACGACCCCAGCGTGAGATCTGGCCAAAACGAAAGCTCTTCGCCATGGTTCTTGGGAGACACCTTTAGCGGAAAAGTGTGGTCCCCCACCACAGTGAGCACACTTAGTGTGGCAGAAGTGGGCACGACGGCAACGAAGTCATATGCAGGAATCTTGCTTGTGGCAACGAGCCCCAAGGGTGTTATCTGCACGCGTTGAAACAGGCGGCATCCCTTTAGAACAGCCCAGGTGACAAAATCCAGTATTCGTGGATCACACCTCGCCAACCGCACGCTCATTACACGCACACACACACACACACACACACACACAGAGAGAGAGAGACACAGACAGACACACACGCCAGGTGCGTGTGCAAGCAACCTCCAAGAGGCTACTACAAAATGCTGTATCACAAGAACAGCTACAGAGACCAGGACAAAGACACATATTTAATAACAGTGTGAGAGACAATAAAGAGAGAGAGAGAGAACAACAAAAGAAAAGAAAGGAAAAGAAAAGAATTATATATATTTGCTGCAAGGTAGAGCCATTGCTGTATGCACAGATGGATACGAATACACCAATGACACAAGCTACTCCTCCACCCTCTTATACAATAGCGCATCAAAAATGGAAATCAAACAATGAAGGAAACGAAGAAAGGAAGAAATGGAAAGGGAAAAAAAAAAATAATAACAGCAGAATTGCGTGATGTGAGGCCGTCATTATTGTTCACACCGACATGACAATATGGCGCGAAGAGGTGCAAAACACACTGTCAAGTTTAGCAGTTTCTGCAAAAGTGCAACATCAACTAATGGCTTCCTTACTTCGCTGTCGAGCATGCGCTGGAGAGCCATAATGGTTGTGTAGCGTCGGCTTGGGTTTGGCTCCATGAGGAGGATGCTCTCCAAGGAAGTTGCCCGCAACACTACACCACGCTTAAGAAAGAAAATCTTCTGTCGAATCCAACAGCTATATGTTGCCGTCTTCATGAAACCTCGATAGACATCAAGCATGTCTCGGCGCTGCTTAAATATGTGCAATGGTAAAACACCATTGTCGCAACGCTCCAGTTGAGTAAAAATAACATTGTTTGATGGGACAAATGTATCGTAAAAATCAAACGGAATGCCTCTTGCAAACTCACTTTCCACCAGATGCTCCAAGGGCTGCAGGAACTCCTTTGTGAGCCTGTAGAAGGTTTGACGAATGGCCATGTTACAATCTACTTCATCCTTTGTGCGATTCACGGCACCACCGGATAAGAGGGCACCCAGTAGTTTACTGGGGGAGCGCGACTCTGCCGCGCTGCCTCCCCACAAGTGTTTCCCCGTTTTGATCAAAAAATGCCTGGATGTAAACATGTTGGCTTTCATGTCCAACTGATGTTTTTTTCGCTTGGAGCTTGAACATGGTAGCGTTTTGTGGGTCTGCAACTCACCCCCATCTACTGTGCCCAGAAAAAGAAAATGTGGCCAATCCATCCAGTGGCGTACGAAGAATGGATTTGTAGCGCCAATAAGCACTTGCAAATGTCTGGCCATCTCTGGTCGAAGACAGTCCACCTCGGAGTTGTTGATCGTCACGTACGGGCGAATGACGGCACAGAGAGAGAGCGGGGTCAGGAGAGAGTACAGGCAGAAGCACGCAGCAGACACGCGATTAACACAGCCACCCACGATGCAGAGAGGCTCTCCAGTGATGAGGAGTTCCCAGAGTTTCCACAGGCGATTCAGATGCGAGAATAGGGTGGCATGCATATCAAACTCCGAAAACATGCTTGCAGTGAAATTATCACCAAGTTTCACTACAGAGCACCGACCCGCCTCAATAAGACGTTTGGCGAGCTCTCTATTGTAAAGGAGCTCCCGATCTTGAATAGCCGCAACCTCGGGGGAAACGTAGATGGTATGACAAAAGTGACGTGCAATCTCACGGGCATCCGCTTTGACGTTCTCACATGTCACCTCAGCAGAAAGTTCACTGGGGGCCATCATACTTTTACTGCCTTCGTAGATGCGCATACGAATAGCCTCGGCCACGGCAATACAGTCGCACCACGCCCACGAAGAGACATCCAGCTGAAGCCTTAGGTTACTGCAAATAAAGTCAGCGAGACCATCAATAGCCATACGACCAACAACGCAAACATCCAGTCGGTTTTGAATGACCTGGAGATCGCGACTCGAGTCCTCCAAAGCCTCTAGCAGGTTCGTTCGGGCGGCAAAGCATCTGGCCTCGTAGCTGAGACCATCTTCGCGCCAACAGGGGCCAATCTGCTCCCCCGTATAGTATGGTGTGCAAAAACTCGGAACTGAAGTCCATAAAAGGCGCAAGTCTGTGTACCGCTTCGTCGGCAATGGCGCCGGCCAAGAGCACATGTCCTCGTATACAACCTGCAGCATCTTTTGCACGCCGTCAGTCTCAAAAACGTGACCCGATATCAACCCAAGAATTACTTCAAATATGTGTGGAAATGGGTAAGCAGAAATTAGCACCACAGCCTTTTGTTGAGCCCCACGTTCATTGCGCAGATCTTTTTGTTGACGGTACAACGAGGAACAGAAGTACTCCTCACGATACACCTCCCACCTCGATATGGAAGAGCGAGACGCTTCTTTTGAATCCCCTGTGCTTGACGACGAGGAACACAATCTAGAAACCGTTCTTCGAGTCTTATCACACTTGTGCTTGTCCAATGGGAACACAAAATGGTGTATGTACTCACCCTCACCTGTGCTGTTTGCATCTGGAAAGCATAAAAACGCCAAATCCGTCTCTTGCCGTAATGAGAAGAGAAGCGGTGGATATAAATGCGATAGTGTCTGGCCACGCTCCGCACAGAACGAGATTACACCAATTGCCTCAACCCATTTGGGTGTAAAAGGGGAGGCAGCGTAGAAAATGGAAAGGGAATTTTTGGGGTCTAGCGCGTTGTAGTAATTGCAACAGCTGCAGCATCGATAAATGTTGTCATCGACTCTTCTCCCTTCGTTGAGCGCCACAAGCATGCCACAAACCTCACATTGGATTGCATCCACAATGGGCATCAGCTCCACGAAACGTCACGTCGCTACACCACTGCCAGGACCGCGAGGGTCGTGCTCTTTTCCTCTAACCCACTCGCAACAGTGTGGAGCCTCCCTTTCGTTGTTGCTCCGCGAGGAAGGGGTTCCCTTTTTGTTTGTTTGTTTGCTTCTTTGCTTTTTAGATGTGCCACGAGATGAGAAACTCGAAGTGAACACACCGCGCCACCCCGTGTTTGATGACGCCCAGAGGGATTTTAAGCAACAACAACAAAAAAAGGGGGGGTGTGGTGGTGGGTGGGCGGGAAGAGAAAAGATGTACTGTAAACAAATGGGAAGGATGCAAAGAATTTTTTGGAAATTTCCAACGCAAGAAAGAAGCGGCAGAGGAGCATCAAATGACAACAAAGAGAAAAAAAAAAGAAAAAAAAAAAACACCACCACCACGCATACGGGGTGTGGATCAGGTGTGGCAGTCTGTCTGATCGCAATTTTCTCTTGTCTTTTCTTTTGCGGTAGAGAGAAGTCGTTGAGGTTCATTTGATTCTTTGCCCGCATCCCTCCTCCTTTTTTTTTTTGTCCCCCCACCCCTCCCGCCCACAGTTTTTTTTGTCATTTCTTTTTTTTATTTTTTTTTTTGTGTGTGTTGTTTGTTGCCTTGATGGATTTCACGCACCGACCACCACCACCACCACCACCACCCGCTCTTCCTTTCACCGCACACTCGGCGTCATTTGCAATGGCGTGCTCCAAAGACTTCTGTTCGTTGGTTTCTTTTTTGTTTTTGTTGTTGCTCCTCCATCTCCTCCATATTTTCTCGGGTTTCATTGCACTTCCTTTGGTTTTCTCTTGCCAACACGTGTGTTTTTAAACTATTCACAGGCATGCACATCGGTGATTGTAACCAAATGTTGTATCTCTTCCATCAGTAACGGTGTCGTGCCAGGCGGAAGCCTGATGTCGCGCTTCGGGTATTTACGTTCATTTGGTTTATCATACCCGATGAGCATCTCCGTCTTCTCCTTCGTGATGACGCAGAGATCCACCTGTGTGCCACTGTAGGGATCGTTGAAGATGCCCTTTCGGATGGCCGAAGCCACCAACTCCTTCGCCTCCTCGAGTGTCATACCTTCCTTGTATCCTGTCTCTAGCGCCGCCATAGCGGCAATGCTGCCGCTTCCCATGGTCACAAAAGGAAGTCGATCCGTGCTACCGTGTGGCGCGACCGTGGCCAGGAAAGGACCCTCTACATCTACGCCACCAAGCACCAACGCAGCGCTCACGTGGCCCTGGTACCTGTACAGATGACGCTTCAGTAATGTAAGTGCTTCATGTACACGCGACTGCTTCCCCGTTTCGAGACGGTGAAGTGCAAGATTGGCGGCAGTCATATTCGTCACAGCCTCCGTGTCCGCTGCAGTTCCTGCACCGCAACACATAATGTTGGGTGCCATGTAGTGGATCTTCTTGCACCGTTTGTCGGCCACAATGTTACCTTCAGTGGCACGTGTGTCGGCACCCAACACCACTCCATCCCTGTAGACGACACCAACTATGGTTGTTCCCGTTTTGAGAGTTTTTGGTGGCTGTAGTCCCTGTTGCTGAAGGTTGAGATTCCGCTGAACGTTTTCGAAGGAGAACCCCGGCATTTTGCACGCGTCTGTATGTCTCTTTCTTGTATGGATGCTTGACTCCTACCCTTGCTGCATGCAAGAGTAATCGAGGCAACGGCAAGGAACAACAAACAAGCAACAAACAGAGAAAGAGATTTTTTTTTTTTTTTAAAGGTGGTGGTGGTGGTGGTGGGGATGAAGATGCCAAGACAAACAGCAAGAGTAGCACAAGCAGTAACAACAAGAGGGGAAAGAGAACCGCGCAACTAAGCATCATGTGACGCTAATTGCGTTCTCTTCTGTGGAATGTTCCGACAACTACACACCACCCCGTGGCGAGATACCCAAACACAGCAACGACAGCGAGGAAAGAGGGGAAGAGAGAAACCCCGGAAGGAACTTTCTGTTCATTATGGAGACTTTTTAAAACTCTTGTAGTCATATTTTTCTTTGGGTTGTAGATTCATCCAGTAGTCGTCACCCTTCTTGTTCCGTGTGTCTTGCTCCACTTCAGTGTATTCCTCACCGTCTCCCAAAAGCGGTGGGCTGTCCTCACTGCTCAGTTCCGGCGTTGAGGGGGCATTTGCTGCAATCATGTTGTTTGCATCATCAAATGTGACAGATTCGGTTAGACGATTCCGTGGCTGGTCTGGCGTTGGTCCAGCAAACCTATACGCATCCTGCACATGTTCCTGGATCACCGCGGCAAGTTTCTCATTGGTGCCTTCTGTGTTTGTCAAATTGAGCTTTACGACACGGCGAGAGACAGGGTATCCAAAGAGCGGCGGTGGGACCGCCTTTAATCCCAACTTCAGCCTCTCTCGCCCCTCAATATTTGGTTCTAAAATACTGAACACGTAGTAGTGCTTGTACTTGGATATCTTTCGGCACTGCTTAATGTGCACCAAATCCCCATCCACACAGGCCAGGTCCTCGTCATGGGCGAAAAAGCGACTTGTGCGCGCGACGCGTTGATTGTATTTTGGGTAATACACCATGTGGTTGGTGGCAACTACTGCTGTCTTGAGCATGCTTGTGCCAACCACGTAACCGATTTTATCTGAGCCCTGTCGCGGTTGATTAAAAATCAACGAGGTAAGATCATATGGCCACGGCATGCGACGTGGGCGTTGACCAAGCACACCTGTCATAGACACAGCCCAATGGTGCCGAGTTCGATTTGGAAATGCGTTGCGCTTGTATTTCTTGATGAAAACACGATGGTTTGCATTGTGCGTGTTCTTTGTTCGAGCCCCACCATACATCATCACACACCGCTGCCGGTGTTCCGTCTGAAAATTCCACCACGGAAGTGCTAAAAAAGATCGACGCAACATGCGTTCCCTGGGCGTTTGGCGCAAACAACAAGACTATCTCTTATTCGATGCGGGAGTCTCTTCCTTTTTCGGTTTCCTTCCTTCTCTCTTGAGAGACAAGAAAGAACTTTACGCACGCTTCCACCCCTTCTTCTTCTTTTTGTAAATGAAGGGCGTACGGGCAACGGCTGAACACGAAACAGAAATCCAAACTAGCACCCACGGGATAGGGAGAAGAGAAAAATATGCATGAGTGAAGAGAATGAAGAGGAAGAAAGAAGCCTACAGAAGCTGAACAGAATGAAGTGGGGGAGGAATACGACACACACACACACAGAGTGAAAGAAAGGGTGGAGAAAAGCGGGAGGAAGGAAATCCATCAGCTCCACAACCCACATGCACAAAAGGTCGTGAAACACGGAGTGCGTGTAGGACCATGTGCAGGCTCCCTTGAGAACCCATTTAAGGAACGCCACAATATTCTCTTCCCTCTTCCCTTTTCCCGGTGCTGCATTTCCTTTTTTTTTTCGGTTTTTTTTTTTCTTTGTCTTTCTTCGGTCAGCCACCCTCTCGCCTTCCATTGATGATGATGTCTCTCTCCCCTTTTCTTCTTTTTTTCTTTTTTTTTTTAATGAGAGGGAGGGGTTCTTCTGGTTTTTTCGCTCTCTTGTTCCTGCAGCTTTGCTTCCAGTTTGTTTGTTTTTTCTTCATCATCATCACAATCCCGCTTTCTTTGCTTTTTTTTTTTCGGAGGAGTTGGTTTTGTTTGTGATTACGATCTTTTCTCATTTTTTTTTTTTCTGTCTTTCCATTAGTTTACTCTAAATGCGCCGGTGGGTGGGTGGGGGGAGGAGGAAGGCTGCAAGGATGGTGTTACCGCCCAGCACGGCCCTTCATCCTTGTCACGCCAGGGGCGCCCTTGAACATGCCGCCCATACCAGCCTTACTGATAGGCATAGCGCCGCCGCCAGCGCCACCACGACCGGCAGCAGCTTGTTTCTTCCCGGCATCAGACTCCGGGTTTGTCACCGTCTCGTCGATAGAGAGAATAAGGCAGGCTGCTTCCGTAGCGCTTTGAATCGCATTGCGCTTAACCAGCGTTGGCTCCCAAACAAATCGCTCAAAAGTGTCACACACCCCACCGTTGATGATGTCAACGCCATACCATTTACCGTCATTGCCCGTGATGTAGTGCTTTTGGCGGAGCTTGTTGAGGGTATCTGTGCTGTCGTGTCCGGCATTCTCTGCCAACTGGCGTGGTATTACCTCCAGGGCCCGCGCAAACCCGCTGATAACCATCTGTTCTTTTCCGCGGATCGTACGTGAGTGCTCGCGAAGCACTTTGCTCAGCTCCATCTCCACAGCACCACCGCCACCCACGACAGAACCTGTTCTGTAAGCTCGCTTTACAATGCAAATAGCATCATGAAGGGAACGATCAGCCTCATCAATGAATTGCTGCGCACCACCACGAAGAATGATGGTAGCCGTTTTAGAATTTTTGCAACCCGTGAAGAAATTGTAGCGTTCAGTACCCACCTGCCGCTCCTCAAATACTGCGCAGGACCCCAATGCGTTCTCGGGAATGTTGTTCACAGTAGACTGCACAATGCCACCTGTTGCCAACGCTACCCGGGCCATGTCATCCGTGCCTACACGGCCAGCACAGAAAACGTCGTTGTCAGCAAAGTATTGCGTTGCTAGGTCGCCAATGGGAAGTCGAGAAAGCACAATCTTTGCGCCGGTTCTAACGCATTTTTCCATCTTTTCGTATATGATCCTCCACTCGGCATCAACGATCGACTGATATTGTTTGGGGTCCTTCACACGCACCTCGGCATTGTCCTTTTCTGCCTTGAGCTCTAGTTCCACATTAAGAAGTAGCACCTTGGGGTTCTCGAACTTCTTGCGCTGTTGCTCGAAACCGGCATAGGAGAAGGTCTTCTTGAAGGCCACACCATCGACAAGGATGCTTTCACGCATGCTGCCACCAGGGACCTTCTTTATACCGATCATATCGAGATTCAACTCACTGTCCAGTGCCAGAACGGCATCCGTGGCCATTTTGGCGAAGAAGAGGCATTCTGTGTTGATCAGTTTGGAGTTTAGTGCGGTTTCGGCGCAGCGCACAAGATTTTTGCGGCCCTCTTCGGATTTGGGGTCGAATGGTACACAAAGCTCCTGCAATGTCTTTACCACGATCGACAAGGCGGTGCGAAAGGCCTTGATGATGACCTGAGGAGATATGCCATCCTCCACGCACGACTTAGCCTCCTTAAGCAGCTCCCCCGCCAGCACAACAACAGAGGTAGTTCCATCACCAACTTCATGATCTTGTGAGATGGCAATGTCCACAAGGCTTTTAGCCGCGGGATGAACAATTTCCAACAAATTCATGATGGTCGCACCATCATTGGATATGTTAACATCACGGCCGTTGTGAATCAGTTTGTCCATCCCGCATGGGCCAAGTGTTGTCTTCACGGTGTCCACCACATTCATGCAAGCGTTGATGTTGCTGATCAACTGGGGCTTGCCTTGGGACGTATCAGTTCCCTCCCGAAGCAAGATTAGTTGAGGTTGAATCATCTTTCGTCAATAAGTCTCTTTCCTTCTCCTCTGATTTAATGTATTGTTCTCTTCTTGTGCGTGTGTTTTTTTTTTTTTTTTTGCCTTCAATCACGTCGTTGTGCGCTTGTTATTATTGTTATTATTATAAGTGTTATAGGTATTTGAAGTGAATAAAGCAGAAGCAAGAATGACAAGAAATGTGAATAGGCGCGACTATCATCCCTCTCCAGAATTATTCCATACATGCGTGTGTTATCCCTCATCTCCACAAGAACACCGGAAAGAAAATGGTGCAGGAGACGGAAGGGAGCGGAGAAGTTCCATTCGAGTCCCTTCCTTGTTGTTGTTGTTGTTGTTTTTCAGGGCGAAACACAACGGATACACGCATAGTACATGAAACAACAAAAACAAACAAACAATAATAAAAAAAAACATGGGCGACAGGAAGAACAAGGTGTACATATTATCCCCATTTCCGCAATCCGAGAACATATATATATATATATATATATATATATGAACAAGGAAAAAAAAAAAAAGAAAAGAAACAATGAGGGGTGAAGAATTGTGAACAATTCAAGAAAACGCCATCCTCTACGAGCCTGCGCGGTGCTAGAGGTTCTGAAGAAGTGAGAAAAAAAACTCGGACTCTAAACGTGCATCCTCTTCCAAGTCGGTGCAGTGCACCGCGTTTCGTGTGCGATCAACACCATATTTCGAGCGAATGGTGTGGGGGAAGAGTACATGGCAAACCTCGGGATCGTGCGGCCCGCACACGGCTCTAAGAGCTGTCACAGCATTTTCAGCACAGACTTCTATTACCCAACATGGTCCGCTAGACATCTGATCTACAAGTCTCTGGTACTCTGGCAACACACCATTGTACACCTCGAGAAAATCTTCTGCGT
The DNA here is from genome assembly GCA_030849745.1 of Trypanosoma scelopori. Taxonomy (NCBI): domain Eukaryota; phylum Euglenozoa; class Kinetoplastea; order Trypanosomatida; family Trypanosomatidae; genus Trypanosoma; species Trypanosoma scelopori. Next base: position 115,330 of record JASANX010001063.1, read on the forward strand.
CTGCCACCGTCATCGTGTACATCCCCAGTGCGCTGATCACAAACCCCTCGTCGATCAGACGCTGTATGATCGCACCCTGATACCCGCTCGTTATTGCATGTGGCTTAATGACGCAAATCGAAGAGTTCTTCTTCACTGCAGTCGTTTTACCTGGACCAAAAGCTACATCAGAGATGGCACTCACCTCTGTAGAGTTTGACACCACAGTGACCACATTCGCCAATGCCTCACCCAACGACGCCACCTTCTCTGCTGCATCCGAACCCTTGATTAGTACTACAAGGCACCGCCTGGTAACGCCAAAGTTGCAACACATGTCATCTGGCAAATCCACCAGCCGAATGTTCGTTATTCTCATCCCATTTGTAATCACCTTATCCACAATGGTTCCAGTATGAATAAGATCCTTTTCCATAACAATAAGAAGGAATTCTTCGCTGGCCATCGAGAAATACTGACGGGTTACTTCATCTCCATAATCAACAAGTTTCAATGAGCGTGAAAAAATATTCACAGTGGCTCCAATAAACAACTCGCTCTGTCGCAGCGCCTGATACGCGCATCGCCTGAGAAAAACCCTCTTTGATTTGAGATCGTGCATCTCAATCGTGGAGTCTTCTGTAAAGTAGAGAAGTAAATACTGGCGGGTGAGGTTTGCCTGCGGATCATAGTAGTCCACCTTGAACGCATAGCGTGGAAGGGATGTCATTCCTTACGAGGCTTCCTTGCGCATTAAGACACACAAAAAGAACAACAACAAAAAAAAAAAAAAAAAAGAAGAACCGGGAAATTTTTTTTCATCAGGGAAATATACATCCTCTTTTTTTTGTTTTGTTTTGTTTTGTAAACAATAATAAAGGGCAAACAGCAATATTCATCATCATCTCGACACATATATAACGAAGGCAGAAGAAGAAGAACAACAACAAGTAATAATTATTATAATAAACGTCATACTATTTGAGAGACTGGTAAACCTTGCGTTTGGCGAGAGGCTTAATGTCGTCACTCTTTCGCCGTGAAGCCTCCTTGATCATCTCACGCTTCTCTGCCTTTTTGCTCCGCCGTTGAGCCCGACCGATTGCTTTGGGTGTGTTTCGTTGATTAATTATTCGCTTTACCTCCAGAAAGCCAGAGTACCTGTCCTTCAGGGTGCGCATGTAGTTGAAAGTATTTCGTTCGGGGCCACGCATAGGACGAATAGGTTTGCTGGCATCAGCCTTCCATATACGAAGAATCGCGTCTTCACTTCCACTGTACAAGTACCCGCTATCAGGAGACCATTTGACAGAGAATACCCTAGCCATACGCTTTGTATGATACATCTCAATAGAGTTTGATTTCGTTGTTTGATGAATGTCCCACATGCGGATGGTGGAGTCAAGCGCGCCTGCAACAAACTTCTTACCAGTTGGGCAAAAGTCGACTGATGTCACACCGTTTATATGTCCTTGAAAAACACTCCTTGGCTGCCCAGGAATGCGCATATCGAACAGATAGCAGTTTCGATCATCGCTTCCAGTGACAAAGATGTTTGGATCCATTGGGTTCCACGCAAGACTTGTGCAACACATCTCCATAATAATTTTCGAGTGTGATGCTTGTGTTCTCGTGTCGTATATGAAAACACCACGATCGGACATGCAGCAAGCGACTAGATTGGTCTCTACTTTGTTGAAGCGGCACATCGCGACGGTATCATCGCCCCAGGAAAAACGCTGCACAGCCTGCGTTCTGTTAACATCCCATACGTGCACGGCATCGGAGGAAGTCACAAAAAGTGACTTTTGGTAGTGGTGATCAATAGACGAAAAGGGGAACTCTCCGAGGTACTCCGCTAATGGCTCAACCTTGGTATCATCGGGGGAAATATCCAGGTCCCACATTTTGACAACCTTGTCACGGGAGGCGCTAAAACAAGCAACGCCGTCAGGAGATACAACAAGTCCGTCCACTGAATGTCGATGAGCATCGACAACAGCCCTTGGTCGCTTTGTAAGGACATCCCAAACAATCATACCACCATCTATCGCGCCCGATATCACGGTAGACAAGGAGGTATAATCTACAGCAATCGACTGAATGGTATCCTGATGACCAGAGAGAGCGCCGAAAAACGGCTTTGCAAACATACGATCAAGCTTCGCTGCACGAATGGCACGAGTAAACTCCATTTGCTTCGCCATTGGATTGTACTTCTTATCAAAGTTTCGGTTGACCCGAGGAACTTCTCCGGTTCGGTCCTTTGTCCATTCCAACTCCGATCGGCTGATTGTCTTCACCTTCACCATATATTAGATCTTTAGCAATATTATTATTATCAACAATCGATGTATATGCGTTCCGTTTTCGTCTCTCTTGCAGCTTGTAGCAGCTACTTCGATGTACAAACAGTTTCCCCTTGTCCCACACCGAAAAAAAAAAAGAAGGAAAAGGATTTTTTTTTTTTTTTGTAAGGTAGGAGCAATCCATGTATATGTACGTACTTCCATATAGGTCTATATGTAAACACAGAGATTTAGATGTAGCAGCAAAGCACGAGAAGGGGGGATTCATTCCTCACTCACTCACTTATCCCGCACACCCAACCACCATTGCAACGGCCTCTTTGGCATGGCACACCTGCCTCACCTTCGTCAGGGGGTAGGAATGGGGAAAAGAGACTGGCTAGAACGGAACAAAATACCGTTCCACTCTGTGCCATAGCAACACTGAGGAGGATGTGGAGAACCACAAAAAAAAAAAAAGTAAAAAAGTAAAAAAAAAAAAATCAAAAGGCAAGTTTTACATAAGTCTAAATAATATCTTCTGGGTTCCCGTGTTCAGTGAAGGGAGCAAGCATCTTGGCCACAAATTTCTCGTAGTGAATAACGCCATTGTCGTCAAAGCCCTGGATCAAATCACGGAACTCCTCTTCGGTGTATTTTTCCCCCATCGTTGTCATGATATGACGAAATTCGGCCACGGAGACTGTGCCATCAAGATCTTTGTCAAAAACACGGAATGCCTCTTTCACCGCTTCTGGGGTGTCCGTCTTATCATCATGCTTTGCGACAAGCGCCTCATAAGCGGGCATATCAATGTCAGTTGCAGCTGTCATAATTTCTTTGATCCTTTCTTCACTAGGATTCAGCCCAGCTGCTCTCAACGCAGTTGGAACAGAAGCTTTGGGTATCTTTCCATCCTTCTGAAGAAGCTCAAAAGCCTCCTTCATAACAGCAGCACGCGACATGTTTCTCTTTTTCGTCCTCTTCCTTACTGCTACCCAGCCCAAGGGGAAAACAGGAGGAGGTGGGTGGGGAGACAATCCACAGTGGAAAACCAACGAAGACAAACATTCAAGAGAAGAAAAACGACAAGAAGGGGTAAACACTTATATTAGGAGAGAATAGACGAAGGAGTGAATATAGCTCCCATACACCCCCCTCAATGGAAATACGGCAGCAACAACAACAAGAACAACATCCGAGACCCCCCACCAAAAAAAAAAAGGAAGACAACAGACGGTAAAAGCAGCACGCGGTACAAAAGGACACCCCCTCTGCAGCCACTACAAAAGATGGGACAAAAAAGGAAAGAGAAGAAAAAAATGGAGAAATAAAAGTATTTGGGAAGGGTTCCACACCTTTTGGTTTTCAGTTTCTTTGCATGATTTTCTTTTTGGTATGTTTCGCTCCATCGGTTTGCTTTTTTGTTCCTCTTCCCCTATCTTATTTCTGGTTTACCTTTTCCGCATGATCCACTTTATCTAGTTCTTCCCTCCATCCCCTCCGTTATCGCGCTGTTGTGTTTTCCTTTTTTTTTTTTCTTCGTTCACCGCTCTGTTCGCAGTTGCGTAAACTGCATGTGAAATTTAACCATTATAACGTATCTCGTCGCAAATCACAGTAGCTCCACGTCGCCCACTATTACTATACCTAATGAAAACCACATCCACCACAGAGTTCTCATAGAGGAGAAAAACCTTTCAACCGCCCCGAACCGTTTATGAGCCCTGCACCAATTATACTCCGAAAAGTTGGCCGGCAGTTGAACCTCCTTCTTCTCCAGGTCGATGGAGTAAGGAGAACCGGGAGGCAGTATGCGCACGCATTGTCCCCTTAGAAACCATTTGTAAAGAAAGGCCGACCTCAACATACTCTCAACAAAACGCTGAGCATCATCGGGATTCACATAATCGGTATTAGATTTTCGCTTCGGGTCATCCCAGAAGGTTGTGTCGTGCTCGTTAAGTTTAACGTCAATACCGACACGTATCTTCAGCTTTTGCAGATCTTCTGTCAATTTCGTCTGCTGCTCCTCCATGCGCACCTGTAGGGCCTCCAAGCGTGGGGCAACCGTGAGCAGGAATGTTAAAATCTCTGGAACTGATGCTGCATCGGAAACCTTCACCTCCCCTGCAGTCCAGTCCACTGCGAAAGCACCACTGAGTGCGGCTTTTTCGCTTGGTACGTAGTTTTCAACTTCAATCGGAACACGTTCCTGAAGAAACCAGTTCGTCAGTGATCCCAATTCGATGCTCGCCTCACGTGGCGGAAACCTCCCAATGTTTGCACACGTGGAATCCTTCGTGACGTGAATGGAGAGAAAGGAGAAGGCCGGAACGTTCTTTAACACGGCGTCGTTGTCTAGAATACGCCGTGAAAACCCAGAATACTCCGCATCTTCATCCCACGTCACGCGCTTCCACTTCATCCGCCTTGCTAGTTCCTCTGACTCGTAGAACTGACTCATGGACCTCGCACTGCTGAGATCCTCCTTCGTTTTCCCTCCCTCTTGGGTGCTCTGTACGTCTTTAACGCCACCACCTCGTAATTCATCAAGAAAGTCCTTAAAATCCTTCAAATAGCCCACAAACCCCTTTTCCATCGCAAGCCGATCCTTCTGAAGGGCTTTCAGCGTAGGCCTTTTCGTCACAAGCCACTCCAAAACATCGATCTGAAGAGCAGCAGCCCTGAACGACATCACACGACAAATATTGATTGCTGACGCCTCTCTTGCCTTCCGAAAAGCGAAAAGGGTGAAAGAGAAAGTAAAGAGCATATATATACATATATAAGGGGAACGTCGGGAAAAGTGCATCAGCGCGAACAAACTCCGAAAAAGACACACGGGCCAGCGGCATGGCAGAAGGGTTGGGCAAAACGTGAAGCCCCGCAGAGGCAAACCGAGGAAGAAAAAGGAGGGCGAGACCAGCGGCAGCCTCCGCCGCCGCCTGCCGCCATGGCGTGCCGCGCGCCCCGGGGGCGAGCCGGCCAGTGCCACTCTGTGTTAGCGCCGCCGCATCCGCGTCCGCACCCGCGTCCGCACCCGCATCCTCCCGTCCCCCGCGGGCGGATGACCGCGCGCCATTGTTCCCGCGTGTCGTTCTTTGCTTTCCGTCCTCTCCGTCGCGGATCCGGCCTGTTGAAACATCCGACTGTATTCCCCCATTTTTATTCACACTTTTCTCACTATTTAATCTTCGTGTTTTCCCATCGTCTACTTTTTTTTTTTTTTTGCGCTGGGGGGGGGGGGGAAGAGGGGGCGTGATGGGCGTTGAAAAGCAAATTGCTTCTCTAGAGAAATTCTTTAGACATGTTGCATTTCCATTGCAGCCGCTTCACCCCGAAACGAAGCTTGTTTTGGACACCTTTTTTGGAAGGGGTGGCTTTCTTAATCTCTGCGACATGATGTTTGGTAATTACGGGCGAAAGCACCGAGGCACCCGTGGCAATGAAGCGTCGTGGATGGACATTGGAAATTCTCAACCGAATGGTAATGTTGCATCGGCAATATTTCGACTCTTGGCACCGGGCGGGCATTTTTGCAGCTTGCTGGAGGCTTTATCGCTTCCCCCTAAGGACTTTGCAGCCCGTCTGAGGCAGTCGTGGAAAGGGGAGAACTCTGTGGGGACGGAATTCAACTCCCAGTTTTGCTACTTTGACATGCCATTATCGGCTCTGTACGCGTCTTTTCACGAACTTCTGGCAGAGCCTGCGGATGCGAATTGGTACACACTTTCCCGTTCGAGGTGCCATCCTCTTCTGCTTATACCGTTTTGGAACCCGCCGCTGATAACCCGATTTGAGGCAGACCACGGACAGGTGCTAACTTCCCTTCCGTGTTCCCCGCTTGCGTATTTCATTTTTCGTATGCTTCTTTACGTGGTACACCGGGCGGGAGAGTGCGGAGCTGGAATGGTTCATTTCCCACGATTAGATACACTTGGGAAAAAGATTTGGGCGTATTTTGATGCTTTGAAGGATTACATGCGCGGATCTTCTTCTTCTGCGGACCTCCCCCTATATCATCGGTTATTGACCGCATATATTCAGTACTTTGTATCGGGTGCGTTTGTAGAGCATCTTTCTTCAAAGGGATCTTTGGAGGATGTGCACTGGTCAACGTCAGACGTTTCAGCTGCCCTTCTTCTGTCGGCACCAAGTTTTATCTTCATGAGATATGTTCGTCAACCCGAACTCGAGATTCATCGGACGCCCTGTAGAGATGCTGTGTCTGCTGCACTTGTTTTCAGATTAATTCCCTTCTTGACCGAGTGCTTTCTTGCTCTTCGTCGAAGAGTGGATGAGAACAAGTATGTCAGCGGATCCAAGCCCCCTCTTGCAATCCGAAAGGATTTTTTTTTAGACTCGGTGGCTCTTTCAGCATGGGATACACTTCATCCCGATATTTCCTTCTACCGCAATGCCCTAATCGCCCTGCGTCAGTCGCTCATCTCGCTCAGTAATTTTAGAGATTGTCGAAGAGAGCACTTCAACAACTCGCTGGAACTTTGGTTCACGATGATAAAACCAGCCGGAAAAATGGAGGAGGCTCTTGAAACGTATGTTACCCACCACTATGAGGTGTATAGCTTCCTGCTTATTGATGTTTTTTCTATGGTTTTAAGGAGCAATTTTTTGACATCCATTGATGCCACAGGTGCGACCACGTTCGCGCGGTGCCTTGAGGTCTTCTCGCTGCCTCCACTACAAAATGTCTTTCGGGAGGTGAGCAACGCCGACATGGTTTCACGATCACATGTAGTGGATACAATATTCCATTACTTTACCTTAAACTGGATGAATAGGGATGATACGGTTCGTGTTCCCAAGCTTTTTGGGGAAGAAACACTTGAGCTAACAGCGGAAGTATACCTGGCTGTGGAGTCGCGGTTGGGGAAGGGTGATTTGGACCCCACAATTAGTGGTTTATTGCAGCTTTCTCTTGATTCCCTTATAAGGTCTTTCTGTGGTCTATCATCTGCTGTGGAAAAACATCGACGTGCTCGTTCACCAAGCTGCGGGTCCAGTGGCCATCCCCGTGTGTCGTCGGTATTGGCCGAGGAGAAAGCATCATTGAATACAGAGGAGGGGAAAGAGCTTTTTCTTAAGGGACTTCGACGTTCATGTGGTTTTTCAGGCCCGTTAAACCTAAGATTCCCCACAGAAAATAATAGTGTTCCTGGTTGTCATCACCCTGTCATACAGTCAAGCTTCAGCAACGAATTCCCGGCTTTACTTTCTCTCACAAGGCTGATGGATGTGCTTCTTGAGAAGGCTCTTGAGTGGTATTACTCTTCTTGGATACCACGGTGTAGCCGAGGTCACAAGATGCTTTTGCTTTCTTTAAACGAGTACGTTTGTATCAATCACCCCCAACAAACTGCTATTTGGGAATGCCCATACTGCGAGGAAGTGTATGGGAGCTGCTGTCGTTTTTACCCATATGGAAGGGACGGGGAAAAGCTGTTGCGAGTGGTGGGTCCGAAGTCTCTCCCAATCTCGTACTGCAGTGAATGCTTCTCCTTTTTTCAGTCGAATGAGGTTGTTTACAGTTCTTCGTCTTCTAAAGATGTTTTCTGTTCAGATTGTGCGTCACTTCCATTTAAGAGAATCAGCTGCCGTTTTCTCGCAGCCCATGTAACGTGGGCAATTATTATTTGTGGGACCCTTTTGCTGATGACTATCTATAGCGCTTTAAAGCAAGGATAACTCCCAGTACCGATACATAATGTTGATACAATGCAATAATAATAATAATAATAATAATAATAATAATAATAGCAATAGCTGAATTAGTGATAAATATAATATTGCATTGATATATATATGTATATATATCTTGTACTGTTATTATTATTGTTATTATTATTATTATTGTATTGTATCTTGTTCTTGTATCTGCAATCCACAGAATAATGCGAACAGCAAGAAGAAGAAAGAAAGAAAAAGAAGAAATTGCAAAAAAAAAAAAAAAATGAGAGGGTGAAAATAAGGAAGGAATAGCTGCGCTGATCTTCAGCATCTGTCTGCTGCAGCCATTGCAATGTTTGTCGTGTATGGCGTAATTTCGAATGGTCAACAACAACAACAAAAAAAAGGATATAGAAAGAGCTTAAAGATGGCGTTAAATTATTTGCTTTACCATTATATACACATATAATCTACCACTACGACTACTAACCATTATTACAATTATTATCGTATAGTTGTTATGCTGCCATCTACTTCCTTTTTTTTTTTCGGTGTGGGGGCTCTCTGTCTGCGTGTGAATGTCTTGTTGGTAAATCCCCAAGGAGAGTAGCGAGAGAGGGAAAAGTGCAATGATCCAGGAAGACCTTCCCCCTTTTCGTGCCAAACTTCCGGGCATTTGTGGGACTGGTTGCACTTCTCCCAACGTTGGCCCGGGTTCGTACGATGTAACCTCACAAATATCAAAACCCAACCATGCAATGGCGCCTTTTGGGATAACGAGCGACAGGTTTGCTGCACATTGCTCAAATGGAGTCCCCGGTGTTGGATCATACAAAATTGACAGAGAAGACCAGAAAAAGGGTGACATCTCCATAGTTCCGTTTTCCTCCGCGGTCAATCGTTTTTTTGGTCCTAGAGCTGATGACGTTCCTGGTCCGGGCGAGTATCCTCAGAATGGAAATCGCTGGGGTTCCACAGGCCGTGCCTACACCATAAGGTCTTCACCTAGAGGCGGTATGGAAACCACTGGGAATGGTGGCCCGGGTTCCTACAACCCAAACTATGCAGCGCATCGATCAAACCCCCGCTCGGCGAATTTCAGCGGCTACAGTGCCCGTGAACCTCCACGGTTCAGCGATGTGCCAGGTCCTGGGAGCTACGACGCTGCTGATTCAAGTAGTCCTCTGTACAGCAGGAAACCAACCTCTATGTTCGCGACAAAAACTGCGCGCACAATGTTCGGTGGTGATGGCAAGATTCCCGGACCAGGAGCCTACAATTTGCCTTCCTCATTTCAGGGTCTGGCTCAATACCGCGGCGTAAACCCCGAAGATTTCTCTGCATTTGGTTCCTCGGCGCCGCGCGGCAACTTCTACGGAAGCAATGAAGGACCAGGGCCTGGTGCTTACACGGGAAACATCGCTCCGCGGCGCCCTCAGCAGCAATATAAGAGAAAAGGGACTTCTTCTTTTATTTCCACCTTCAACCGCAATGCACAACCCGCGGGTACAAACCTCGGGCCAGGGGCCTACGAAAGTGCGGGGCCCACAAAACAACAGCGTTACGAGCGGGCCTCTGTCCCTTTTCGTTCAACTGTGGGGCGATTTCCATTCCTCAAGCCTGCTGATGCGGATGGAATTTTTGAACCCCGTCACCCAGTTGTGCGTGTCCCACGTCGCATTCACCCTGCGCGCTCGCGTATTCACATATTTGATGCTACTAGTTCTTCCAAGCCCAGGAACACAGTCCCAGATCGTGCATATGATGTAAAACACGATTGGGAAAAACCCAAGTGCACCAGCGGTGCGTACTTGGGCACGGCCCTGCGTTTTAAAGATGCAATCCCTACCAAGGGATTTCCAGGTCCTGGTCATTATGATATCCATGACAAGATGAATCTGGGTGGTGGGCATTCCTTGAACTCCACATGGGGCACTGATGGAAGGTTCAAAAAGGCCCCTGAGGGCACACCCGGTCCAGGGCGTTATTGGTACGATAGTACGGTTCTTAGAAAGACTTTTAACTGTACTTTTGGTTGTGCAGCACCAATGTAGAGTGGAGGTAACGTTCTCATGTACAGATTTTTTCCTTTTTTTATATCTTTTTTTTTTTCAAATGAATCCCCCTTATTCAGTCTCTCGCATGCAAAACACGTAACAGGAGAAGGCAACCAAAACATGCGGAGAGAAAAGGGTAAAAACGAACAAGAGAAAAAAAAAAAAAAGAGGAACAACCAACAACAACAAATACTTGCCTCAGATCTTGGAGATGAACAGCATGTACTATCGGACATTATTCTACCTATCGGTGGGGGAATTCCAACTACGCAAGCATCTGCATCGCTTTTTGTAGTTTATAAGTTACTTGCGTTCTTCCTTTTTTTTTCCCCTTTTTTTTTAAAAAAAAATTTCGGTGAGGGGGCTCTCTTGCTGGATGGAACGGTGAAGCAGTTTTGTTGTAGTCTCTCACACGTGTCGACATTACTTTCCCATAGCAATGCTAACACAACGAATGAAGTACACATCGAAGTGGGTCTCACATTTGCCGGAGTTTCTGCGTCGTGCTCTTCAGGCTGATCAGATGGAACTGGATTCAGCACTCTCACAGATGTATTCTCTTTGTCTGAAACCGTCTCTTGTTAGCAAAATGAGCAAGGCACGGAAGGTGACGAAAAATCACTACCATCGAGACGATCCAGCCTTCATTGTTCTTCAGGTAGCGGCCTTGGTTATCACAGTGGTGGCATACGGTTTGGCGCTAAAAGGAGGGGGACTCCAAATTTTATACAATGTGCTGTATGAAGTGGCCCTCAACTACCTACTCGGTGGCCTCATCATGGCGACAGCCACATGGGTGTTTGTAAATCGCTGCTTGGTTGGTAGTGGACACATACATGAGGCACGGCGAGAAACAGACTGGCATTACTCATTTGACATCCACTGCAACGGTTTTTTCCCCTACTTTATGTGGACAAGGGTCATACAGTTTTTATTACTGCCGCTGCTTCTCCAAAACACTTTTTTGGCGTGCGTGATTGGCAATGGCTTGCATATGATTGGCTGCATGTTATACGCATACATTGTATTTCTAGGATACCTGGAGCTTCCAATGTTGGTTCAACAACAAAGGTTGATGTATCCGATACCTGCTATTGTACTCGTTACGCTTATCATCACTCTTTTCACCGATTGGAATCTTACCCAGTGGTCCTTGTCCCAGCGATGGCACAGTTAGACACCTTTATACACTGTGCCTGTCGCTTCTGATGCCAATGAGGAATGCTGAAGCGCATTGGCATTTCTTCTGGTCTCGAATTGGTACATGATAAGAAGAAAAAAAAGGAGGGATGGACGAAAAAAAAAAAAGAAAAAAAAAGTGGGGGTGGTGGGGAGGTAAGCGAAAAAAAAAAAGAAAAAGAGAAAGTGTAATGGTGCCTACTCCCTTGTCTTGACTGAACTGATTCACCTCTTGGTTTGAGACGATGATAGTGACGATGGTGTGCAGAAGCACAGGAACAATGCAAACGGCTGTTGCCACATATATGGGCTGCTTTCTCACATCCCCGCTCTTCACTTCACCACCTTGTTGCGCCCCGTATTCACACACATATATACATATATATATATATGTGTGTGTGAATATGCGCATGTATACACCAACGCAGGCGCAGACAAGGAGGCAGGGTTAGGGCTTGAGAGCTTTGGTGAAAAAAAGGGTGCGGGCGGGGGAGGGTGGAAACACAAAGTGGAGGTATTCAACGAGTCTCTGTGTTTTTTTTTTTTTTTTTACATTGTTTAATCAAGGAAATATATATATGATTCGTCGTTGTTGTATTCACCGCCGTTACCCGTTTAACAAGCGTGGACCCCGTGAGCACAAGTCGTGGAAGCACCATGTGCTGACGGAGCCCCCCAAACCCGTGCAGTGGCGAGACCCCAAGGTGTGGACAAAGGATTTGAGCACCATGAAGTCATTCGACGCGCCACAATGGGACTTGTGGCAGAGTCGTGCGCGCTCGGAAGACATGGATGAGGCGCTGCAGCCGTTTATGGATATGCCCCAGTCTTTAAAGGACCGACGGTACGATATTCCTTGGTGGGCAAACCCGTTCGGCGCCTGGTATCTACAAAACATTCTCTCCATCGAGTTGCTCAAACTTCCAAGTCGAACAAACGCCGAAAAGATAGCGTTTTATAGGCAGCGGAGGCACCTGTCGTCTTCATCTAAAAAGAAGGACGATGCGTTGCAAGACGACGAAATTCTGCGCAACATCTTGAAAGAGAGATGGAGAACACTGGAATTTGGTGATCGTGATGCTGGCTACCCTTGCACATATAGCGACTACATTCAGTTTCTTAATGAGTGGTTTAAATCCCTCGACGAGGAGGGCATGCAGCGACTTCGAGAGCACTTTGACAGACGAATTCGTCCCCTTTTGGCGGTTATGTCTCCTGTGGATATACTCTGGTTGGAGGCTCTTACTCAGAACTCGCCGCACAACAAGGAGCAGCTGCAGCGTAAAATAGCATTTCAGACGAGCCTTGGAACACCCGAGTTTTTCGATATGTCTAAGCGCTTGCGTTACGAAATTAATGAGGATTATAAGGTGCGTGATGAATTGGGTCCTGAGCTTTTTGCCCTTTGGAGTAAAGCGCCGGAACGATGGCCCCCTGAGCGTCTCTCAAAGATGTACGGGCTGGATTTTACGCTGGTTCGAAAGATTCTTGTATGGCATCATTTCAAGGCGTGTTATGATGCTTGTGTAGAGCCTGACTGGTCTCTGCCTAAGCGACTCTTTGCCTTGGAATGGATTCGGGACGTTAGAGCACGTAAACAAGGCCTCTTTTATGGGAAGATGCGCTTTGCTGAACAGAAGATAACGTTTTACAGTGATCGGTTTCTTTTTCGTGACCTCGTCAACCGCCGCGAAGCAAGCTACGCAAATGTCTGGGAAATGGACGATCCCTACCGCTTTTTACAGACAGAGAAAGACTACGAGGATTACTGGGGGGACAACTACGATGTGTATCGCCGCATGTTCCCGGAGATGATTGGGAGGACAGGCGAGCCTGTACAGCAGTACGCTCATATGCCTATCTGGGCGGGGCCACACCGTCAGCATGCTAACAAATCCGAGCACAACTGGATGTTTGCCGAGATTGGTGTGAACGTGGGGCACGAGGCGTTAAAGAAACTTGAACTAGACCCGACAAACGAAAAACGCCGAAGGTTTGTTGTTCGCCAACCAGATGGCACACTTCGCTCGGCGAAAATGTCAGAGATGCGGGCGTGGTACTGGAAGGAAGAGTGGGCGGATTTCCGCTTTTGGGCCCCCAACATGGAATGGGGTATTGAGAACACACCCTCGCAGGAGCAGTACCAGGAGCACGTGCCAGACACGCCGGATGCAGACTTTCGAAAACAGCGTCGCATCCAGTCCCGCCCAGTAAAATGGTTTTACGAAAGTCACTACACCCGCACAGGGAACTTTGCTGGTTTCCAGCCCCTTCGTTTCATGCAGCGCGGTACGGAGCGGGAGGTTCGGTGGCCGGATGTGATCAGTGCGGCGGTTCAGGTACAAAAACGAAAGCCCAATGCCTACATCTTCAAGGCCATTCCTGAAATGTAGCTCCACAGTGCCGGCTGTGGGGGGGCGGGGCCCGCCCCCCCCCCCCCCCCCCCGGTAGCATTGACGTTGACGGGGAGAGACTGACGGTGATTTGGTGTGCCAAATGCATGAAAGGATTTTCTTTTTTTTTCTCCCCTTTTCTTTTGGTGATGGTCACTCCCTTCTCCCCTTTCTGTTGCTCATACTGCGAACTAATTTTTTCTTTTTTTTTTTCGATCTTGTTCCTTTTTTCTTTTTGTCTTTGATTTTGTTTTGATTGATCGATCTCAGTCTGTTCCTGTTTACTTCGTAGACGTTGGGATATACACCTACACGCATACATACATACATACATACATACAGGGAAAGTGGCGAATTTAATCAAGGAAGCAAAAGCGGTTGTACCCAACTGCCTCCTTTTCTCACTCCTTGAGAAGTTTTGCTTCTCTGTCTCTCTCCCGCTCTCACACTCTCTCTCTCTCTGTGTGTGTGTCTGTGTGTGTGTGTGTGTGTGTGTGCGTGTTGATTGCGATATTATATTTTGCGTCAACAAATAATGAGTCGAAAGCGGCGGGAGGCAAACATCTACTCTGTACCACAGTTCTCCCACTACGTTCCGTCAGGTGGCGGCGAATGCGGTAACGAGGGTCTCCCTTATCATGATGAACCCTTCAACTCTCGTGAAGCAACAGAGTTATTTACTCTCAAAGATGCGCGCAAGCCTCATGGGGAGATGCAGAAGCTCCCCCCACCTTACCTTGGGCGCGAGTTGTGCTGGCAACGCTTTGTGCAGTATTCAAAGAAGCCGTATTCCATCTCCTTGTGGGAGCAAGCGTGTCTAAAATACATTTTGGGGTCTATGTTCGAAGGGGGAATTGATCTGATGGAATTTTTTTCGCTTGCCCAAAACACTCTGATGATGATTGTAAACTGCGCGACAGTAGCTATCAATGTGTTTACAGATATCAGTTCTGGTAGTGTCCTTGGATGGGTAGCACAGATGGCTGGGATTGTATTTTGGGTGGAATTTTTTGTGGTCTATCTTTTGCTGATGTTTCTACTTTGCGTCGTCGGAGAGGCGGTGGTTCGTAATAATATAGGCACCAACCTCGCCACTGATATCGCTGCTGTCACAGAGCATATCTCCACCTTCTCGGCCCTGCGCATTGTATCAATAGTGTCTCCGACATACGTCATGCGGAAGTTTCTCCCAATGCTCCAGAATACTTTTGGTGCCATGGGCTACTTCAAGCTGGCGATTTGTTTGTTGCTCTGGTTTGGCGCTTGCATCTTGGCGGCAGCGGCTGTTTTGCTGAAGATGACACAGATTGACTTTACAAGTACAAAGCACATCATGGACTGGAGTCTGGGTGAAGTCGTACAACTTGTCGGTCTCAGCATGAACTTAGCCCGCGTGGACGACTCCTATGTGACGGAGACGAGTGTTTTACTTGATGCCGTTCATCGCCATTTTTATCAACCAGGCACCCCAAAGGACAGAGTGAGACGAAGGGAATGTTTGTACACGCGAGTGTGCAATTGCTTGGGCATTCCTCTGCAGAAAAAGTACGTCTACTTTGATGAAATATTTGACTATCACTTTGAAAATCATAGGCGCCACGTCGACTTGACACGCTCTAAAAAGATCCGAAAGATGTTTAATTACCTTGCGTTTGTTTTTCGGATGGATAATAATGGGCTTCGCCGCTTCCTCCAGATGACGCAGTCACCATTACCATTCTATCAGGCGGGACGTGATACCTTTCTCTTGTCCTTCAAGGAGCGTGATCTGATGGGCATGCACACCGCGCTTTGGCTTAGTGACCCCAATGCGCCATCGACACGATCGTTCGGACGAAAGCGCAAAGATCAGTTCAACATTACTTTTAAGTGTGATGCTGGCCGTGATATATGGGATGCTGGAAACCTCTCTCGCCTGGATCCCGATTCTGAAGTTGAGAAGAGGTTACGCTCTGCAGTTTCTTCTGCTTCTCGTTTGCCCACATAGTGTGCTTCATGTGAAAAAGAAAGCAACAACAACAACAACAAAAAAAAAAAAAAAAAAACGAAAAGGACAATAAACATCACACCTCTTATATTCCCCCCCCCTTTTTTTTTTTTTCTCCCTTTTCGTTTCTCTTCTGGTTTTCCCTTCTTAGCGTGTATCGGGCTCGCGGGGCCTTGCACCCTGGTGGTTGATTGAATGGAAAATTCATTGCAAGAGAGTATTTGATAAGCCTAACATTGCAGGATCTTATGTTTCACTTCTCTTCTTCACTCTTTTCTGTTTATGAAGCAGAGAAAGAGAGAAAGAAACACTCAGTTCGAGACGTACGCACAACACGTTTGTGTGCGTGTGAATGTTGCTATCAGCAATATTGAGGTTGCTGGGGCCCAAGTGCTGAAATGTGTGTTGATAGTGTGGTCCACTGTTTCTCTTTTCCGCATATGCATACATGCGTCTGTGCACGTTGTATGTATATTCTTGTATTCCATTCTCTCCCGTTATCTCTGGTTTCCATCCACCACCACCAACACCAACAACACCAAAGGAAAGGGCAAGGGATAGGAATTTTTCTCAAGATACACTGCAAAGGGTGATCTCGGAAAACGAGACTGCAGTAGGGGGGTGAAGAGCACGACACAGGGGAAGCGAAAAGGTCAAAGAAGCCAAACCATTAAACCGACGCACACACACACACACACACACACAAAAGAAAAAAAAAAACGGGGAGGACAAAGGAAGAATCGGGGTACTCTTTGATGGAGCTGGTGAATGAGCGTTTCTCACTTCACAATGGAGATTCACATGCGATTAACGGGGTTATGATGACGGAAGAAGATCAGGGAAACGAGTGGAAACAAGGACGGATTGCGGAGTGGCGAGCTCTGAACGGGGGAAGGTACGGCTATCGAGCCGCGTATCACGAGGCTATCGAGCAGAAGGATGATGTGCCCCCAGAGTACCTTCGAAAGGTTGTGAAGGACAATGGCGATCTTAGTGGAAAGCGCTTCAACACGGAGCGCAAGCTCTGCGTCGCGCTTTTAAAGTATATGCCATTAGCTCTCTACAAGTTGCTGGAGAACATGCCAATGCCGTGGGAGGAGGCGCGGTATGTGCATGTCGTGTACCACATGGGTGGCGTGCTGACGTTGGTTGAGGACACTCCAACGGTGCCAGAACATCTGTATCTGTCTCAGTGGGGCTCCATGTGGACGAAGATGCGCTCCCACAAGGTGGAATTGCAGCAAGAGCGCGGCAGTTTCCGCCGTGCGGTGCACAAGGGCAGCGAGAATGAGCCACCAATAGACTATGGTGACTACATCATGGACCGCGAGCCACCTCCAGCAATACGAGACGACCTCGAAGAAGAAGATGCTGCCGCCATTATGGATTGGTTTTACGACCCTTTTCCATACCTTGTGCCACCAAATCAAATTCGTGGGCAGCGGCGACCCAATGGGTATTATTTTACCATTGATGTTGTGGAGAATCTTTTTCGAAATGCGGCTCCGATTCTCCCCTCATTGGATGATCGCAACTACTACTACCTTTGGGACCTCAAGTCGTTTTATACGTCCAAGGCGATGCATCTTGCCATCCCTCGAGCCCCCAAGTTTGAGGCTCCGCCAGAAGTGCAGCAGGAGGATAGTGACTGGACAGAATTCAACGACTTGCGTCGGGTCATTCACCGTGATGACCCCCAGAAGCCACGATTTACAATGCTAACCGAGCGTCAGATCGCATTCCCCTTCTTGTACGGTGATGTCGTAAACGGGGTGACGGTGGCACCGTATCATTACCCCGCCGAGGTGCGCGTGGAGAATGATGATCCCACGATCCCCTGTTTCGCGTGGAACCCCGCGCTCAATCCGATTAAGGCAGTTCAATGCAACCACCCTGATCCAGTGTCAGTGACGGGTGTGTTGTGCTCATCCACGCTCCGGTGCACGCGGGAAGCTCTGAGGGAATCGGCTGAGGTGGGTGAAGAGGGAGGAACGATGGGGGAGGCATTGTTTGAACTGCCAGCGGATTTTGCGCCCTTTTTATGTGATCTTCCACTGGAGAACATGGATACAAAACAAGCTATGATGTTAGCGTTTGCACCCTCACCGTTTAACACATTTGAAGGTGGAGTGAAACGCCGTGTGGACATTCCCGTGGCAGAGCACTGGTGTCAGGATCCTCCCAGCCTGCTGACAAGTGACACACGCGATAAGACTCTTCGAAGTTACACACAACTTTTGAAACACCATGTGGCGAAGAATCTTCGTCGTGATCGACTAAAACTGCGCTCGCGCACGAAGAATGAACCGCAGGATACCGCGAAGCCTCTTCGACGTTTAGACGAGCTCGGCCAGCTGAAGTTTTTTCACAAAACCACAATTGATTGGTTGGAGGCGGGTCTTCAGATGATGCGACAGGGACATAACATGTTAGTGCAGCTCATCAATATAAAGTCTCTACCGTATGTTCACATTGACTACAATTTTGAGGCGAAGCCCACACGAACATTGACAACCAAGGAGATTAAGAAGAGCCGTCTTGGCCCTGCGTTTCATCTGATCCGAGAACTACTTGGGTTTGTGAAGCAGCTCGTTGACATTCACACCATGTACAGGCTCGGGAAACATGATGCATTTCAACTAGCAGATGCCACGCACTACCTCTTTACACATCTGGGTCGGTTAACAGGTGTATATCGGTACAAGCTGCGGGCGATGCGGCAGATTAAGCGATGTCGCGACATAAAACACGTTCTCTACAGTAAATTTAATCTCGGTGAAGTGTTAAGTGGTCCAGGATGCGGTTTCTGGGCACCGGCATGGCGTGTTTGGGTATTTTTTCTGCGTGGCATGACTCCCTTGCTCCAGCGCTATCTGGGCAACCTGACAGATCGTGTTCTCCGTGGGCGTGAATCCAAAGAAAAGTATGATGGGAAACGAATTACCCGACAGCGTGTGGAAACAGACAAGGACGTGAACATAAAGGAAGCATTTAGACGGGAGCTTCGGGAAATGCTACCTGAGAATGTGCGCGTGGATGTGATTCGCACGATGGATCAACACATGAATGAGGCATTCCGTCATTGGCGGGCAGGTCTTCAGTGGTCCGTGCCAGGGATGGTAAAACCGCTTCAAGATCTTGTGAGGAAATATGTGAAGCTTCGGGCTGAGGAATATATTCGTGTCACACAGTACCAACGAAAGCGCATTAATGAAGGTGATACTGTTGACAAGCAGGCCTTCATGAAAAATCTGGGTCGCCTTACTCGCCTGAAGATAATGGAGGAACAGAGTCGCCAGCGTGCGTACTTGGAAGGTACCGACGCACATGTAATTTCGCCAGAGGAGGCAACTGAAATTTACCGTATGATGGCGAATTGGCTTAGTGATCGTGGCTTTAAAAAGATAGGCTTCCCAAAGGCATCAAGGCCTGCGGAGTTGCGTCTGCTGGAGCTCGCACTGAATCGACTTCGCGACCAGCACAATATTGCGAATCGCCTGACGCAGGCCCAGCGCGAGGAACAGGCACGCATCGAGGAGGCGTTTAACTCTCCACATGAAACACTGTCCAAGATCATGGATTGTCTGGCGCGTGTACGTCGTTTCAAGAACGTTGAGGTTGAGTACATGGACACCTTCTCGACTCTTTATCCCATTTATAATGTGGTGCCAGCCGAAAAACTTGTGGACGCCTTCCTGGATCAATATCTCTGGTACGAGACGATGGATCAGCAACGCCTGTTCCCCAATTGGGTGAAGCCTTCCGACGTGGAGCCCATTCCCGTCCTCGTGTACAAGTGGTGTCAAGGGGTGAACGATAGTGTTGGCATCTGGGACGTGTCACGGGATGAATCGGTCGCCCTTCTACATGCGGATTTGGAGGACAAATTCTATGATAACGTGGACTGGAATCTCTTCCGTCCCCTGCTGGAGCTCATTATGGATAGGTCCTTGGTGGAATACATTGTCAGCCGTCATGATGTTGTTGTGGAATTTAAAGACATGAGTTATCAGTGTCGCAAAGGACTATTGCGTGGTTTTATGTTTTCGTCCTTTTTGGCACAGTACTGGGGACTTGTGGTGGATGTTCTTCTACTCGGCACAAAGCGGAGTCAAGAGATTGCAGGGCCTGCAAGGCGACCAAATCCATTCATGACATTTATGCGAGATCCACTGCTTGCCACATCCCACCCAATTCGTGGGTACTGTCGCTACAAGAATGAAGTGTACGTGTTGCTCAGGTATACAAAAATTGAGGCCGACGACGTGCGCCGACGGTACCTGGAGGAAACTAAAGATGATCCCGAACGACGCACCTTGAATGCGTCTGTGTATGGATTCAAAAATGCCAGCCAATGGCCAAGAGATGCACGCATGCGCCTGTTTCTTAACGATGTGAACCTCGCACGTGCCGTTTTGTGGGAATTCCGTGGGCGTCTTCCACCTAGCATCGCAGAGATCACGGAGTCGAACACATTTGTGAGCATCTACTCTAAAGATAACCCTAATCTGCTTTTCGACATGGGCGGTTTCTCTGTTCGTATTTTGCCGGTCTGCCGCACAGAAGAGGAGGTTCTGGAGAGCGAGTCCATGTGGAGCCTGCAGCATGTTACAACAAGGGATGTCACAGCGAGAGCTTTTCTTCAGGTTGCGCCCGATCACATCAACAACATACGCAACAAATCTAGGCGCGCCATCATGATGGTGGGAAGTTCCACGTTTCAGAGCATCGCAGCAAAGTGGAATGCGCTGGTCACCGAGATTGTGCCATACTATCGCGAGGCCATACTTGGGACAGACAAGCTTCAACAGGTTCTCGCTCGTGCTGAACATCGAATGCAATCTAGGATTATGATGGCGTTAAATTCACGATCAAAGGCTCGTTTTCCACCAGTAATGTTTTACGCACCAACGGACCTTGGTGGCCTTGGGATGCTCTCCGTCGGCCACTCGCTCATTCCTGCCCGTGATCTCATCTACTCCAAATCCACGAGCACAGGCGTGCAATTCTTCTACTCGGGTCTCACAAATGCAGATGACATTCCCATCCCTAATATCTTGCAGTACTACACGCCCTGGGAAACGGAGGTGCGAGAGAGTGTCAAGGCATGGACCGAGTTTAGCCTGCGGGATCGCGAGGCTAAGGCAGCTGGTGCACGGATTTCCATTGACGACATTGAGCACATCATCAACAAGGGCATTCCGCGCATCCGTGTGCTCTTCTCTCGGCACTCGAAGTTGTTTCAATTTGACAAGGGGTTCCGTTGCCGCATGGAATTTCAGCGCTACCTTGCGGGAAAATACCTGAAGAACTGGTGGTTCCACCCGGAGCATGACGGTAACATTTCTGGTGGAGTATTAGAACGATACCGCGTGGATATGAATATCGCACTCGGTGGTGTGGAGGCCATTCTGGAACACAGTCTGTTCAAGGGGACGGGGTTTCCCTCTTGGGAAGGCATCGAATTTAACAGGTCCGGTGGCTTTGAGAACTCCAAAAAAGACAGCAAACTGGCAAAACAACAACGTGCAGGTCTGGCTAACGTTCCGAATAGGCGCTTTGCTCTTTGGTGGTGCCCCACCATCAACCGAGCCGATGTTCAGGCAGGATTTGAGTCAAAAATCGACACAACTGGTGTATTCATGTGTGGCAAACTTGAAACGATTAAAAAATCGCTCATTAAGATATTTAGCGGCTCATTATGGGAGAAGTGTCATGGGGCGGTAGTCAATGATATTGCAAGCAAGCTCAAGGACACCATGGTGGAGTTGGAGGCGGCCTCTGTTACACTGCAACAACAACACCCTCAGAAATCCTACACGTATACAAGTTCTGCACCCGACATCATCATGGTTTCCACCTCACGTTGGCCTGTGACAGCCAAACCCTCAGCACTCTCAGACGAAGGTGGGGATGCATATCATACCCATACGACAGGTAAGTTCTGGATTGATGTCCAGCTGCGTTGGGGCAACTATGATAGTCACAACATAGCTGAATATGCACGAAAGAAATTCTACGAATTTTCATCAGCAAAAATGTACCCCTTTCCCACAGGTATTGTTGTGGGTATTGATTTGGCGTACAATTGTCACTCCGCATTTGGGTACTGGATCCCCCACTTGAAGCCGTTGCTGACGAAGCTCATGTCAGCTATTATGCGGCACAATATTGCCCTCAACACTCTGCGCGATCGAATGAAAAGGGACCTGCAACTTTTCAGCTCAGCCCCCACAGAGGCGGGATTGTCAGTGACAAACATTGCAGAGCTGTTTTCTGAGGGAATGCGCACATGGATTGTGGATGATAGTGCCACGTATGTCACAAGCGAACAACCAACAGCCGAGGGAGGAAGAAAATTCCGATCAGAAAATGGTGCGGTTCTGTTGTTTGAGCCGACGACAGGGAACCTGAAACTAAGTGTTGTACACAAGAGCGTTTTTGCTGGACAGAAGCGACGTACAAAACTTGCTCGCGAAAAGGCGGCAGAGGAAATTGCGTCATGGTTGCGCAGCACACCAGCAAGTCAGCGGCCTGGCAAGATCATTGTAACACGCAGCCGATTTCGTCAGACCTTGCACAACATGCTTGTGCTGGATTATCCAAACATCATTATTGGTCAAAGTGAATTAAACCTTGCCATTCCGATGGTGCTGCGTCACAGTCGTCTGGTGGATCTACGCATTTCTGCCACTGAAAGCAAAGGATGGGAATTCTGTCTGTATGATGATTGGTTGCAGCAGTTCCAGCCTGCAACATGCTTCAACTTGCTTAATCTCATCCTACGTGGGTACCACGTCAATCTCAGCCGAACCCGGGAGACGCTGGAGCCAGATCTGCACGTGGAAGTGCACCACGGGCATTTTTGGCCTGCATACACTCGGGAGGAGTGGGAGCGTGTCTCTGTGCGGTTGCAGGAGATGATTATCGCCGACGCAGCACGTCGTATGAACGTTAGCCCGAACCAGTTCACAGAAATGGAGAAGAAAGACATTCTTCTGGGGAAGAAGATGTCTACGATAGAGATTCAGGCAGAGGAAATTAAGGAGTTGGAGGAGATGAAGCGTACCAAATTGATGCAAGAACAAAGTGTGAACGTTGCAACAAAGTCCGGTGAGATTGTGAAAAAGAAGGTCAAAGCAGCATTTGATTTTGGCAACACCACGACAGCCAGTAACTGGCGCGCACGTTCTCTTGCAGATGCAGCAGCGTTTGACGAGACATCTCCCATAGAGATTGACGTAACAGGTGCGGTAGCCAGCAGTGATCAGCTTGTCATCCCGATGGAGCTCCTGAAGATGCTTATTCCCTGCTGTGATGTGCAGGCGCAGTTCTGTGCATATTTCTTTGGTCAAGCCCTACCTGACTCGCCCAATCTCAAGGAGGTGTTATGCATCATGGTGCCGCCGCAGAAGTCCTCTGCTGTGGAGTGCACCACACCCATACGTATTCCCCATCAACACCCTGCTTTAATTGAGAATCATCTCTCACTTCTTGGTGTGCTGCGGTGCAGCGGGGGGGAGCCAGCCATCAACTCGAGAGATATAGCCCTCCATGGACGGCTCCTGGCATCCAATGATGGTCTGCAGACGGAAGGTCTTTTGACAGCTGTGATGGGCATCTCCCAGGATGGATTTCACATGCGCTGCTACACCACAACACGAGAGGGTATATCGTGGGCAATAGAGCACTACGCCAAGGCACTCCAGCAAGAGCCGACAGAGGCTGCCCCGACGCATGTTGTGCCATGCCGAGCCACGCTGTCACCGGAGCTGCAAGGTTTTTTTCTTGTTCCAGTGGATGGAGGATGGAACTATGCCTTTAAGGGGACAACCTGGCGTGATACAACTGACTTTGATGTCTATGTAGATCATCCTCGTTTCTTCTTCGCCGCGCAGCACCGTCCTGACCACTTCTTAAACTTTGTTCGTCTATCTGAGGATGATGTCGTTGTGGACGTTGCGGATATGGATAACGCCATGGAGTAACTGTTGCTCGCCTTACAGAGCCATGCTCAGCACGACGAACAGCTGGTCTTTGTGTCAGAAGGCATTGCCGCTTCTTGTGTAGTAACGGCGATTTCTTTCGTACCTTTTCCAAACTGCTCTCTTCCTCTTTCTTTTTTTTTTTTTTTTTTTTGTTATATATCTCTGGAGAGAGCGATGATAAGTTACACACACGAAGAAACAATAAAAGGCAACAAAGGAAGAGGGATCTCGTCGTAAACATTTCCTCTGCGCTCGTGGGGGAAGGGAGACATGTGCTGTTGAGCAGCCACTACACTGTCCATATCAACTCCTCCTCCTCCTCCTGTGGGGGATACCGGCTGCGTGTCGTTCCCTTCACCATTGGGGCACTTCTTCCCCCATCTTGTCGCTTTATTTTTTTTTTTTCTCGTTTCCCCGCTTTTTGCACTTTTTACTACAATTCATTTTTAATGGACCAGGCTTCACATCTCGCTGTTGATTCTCGTGATTCCACGGTGATACCCGAGCCACCTCTCATTCAAGGAGGCAGCGAACAACAACAAAAAAGTGATCAAACCTTCCCACAGCCATGGCGGAAGGGTTCGCCTCTGAGAGGCCAGACACCTCAAACTGGAAGTTAGAGGATCTTGAGATGGGCGCCACGCTAGGGACTGGTTCCTTTGGCCGCGTACGCATTGCAAAGCTAAAGGGGAAGGAGAACTATTACGCGGTAAAGTGCCTTAAGAAGCGCGAAATCATAAAAATGAAGCAACTGCAGCACATCAGCCAGGAACGGCAGATATTGATGGAGTTGTCACATCCATTCATCGTGAACATGATGTGCTCATTCCAGGACGAGCAGCGTGTGTACTTTGTGCTGGAGTTCGTTATGGGTGGGGAGATGTTCACGCACCTTCGCTCCGCCGGTCGGTTTCCCAATGATGTATCAAAGTTTTACCATGCGGAGCTTGTGCTTGCCTTTGAGTACATACACTCGAAGGACATTATCTACCGTGACTTGAAACCGGAGAACCTGCTGCTCGATAACAGTGGCCACGTGAAGGTGACAGACTTTGGGTTTGCAAAGAAAGTGCCAGAGCGCACCTTCACGTTGTGCGGCACACCGGAGTACCTTGCGCCCGAGGTGATTCAGAGCAAGGGCCACGGCAAGGCTGTGGACTGGTGGACGATGGGCATTCTGCTCTATGAGTTCATTGCCGGCTACCCGCCGTTCTACGACGACACGCCGTTTGGGACGTACGAAAGGATCCTGTCAGGACGTCTCAAGTTCCCCAACTGGTTTGACCCGCGTGCGCGCGATCTTGTGAAGGGACTTCTTCAGACGGACCACACAAAGCGGTTGGGTACGCTGAAAGGAGGCGTAGCAGACGTGAAGAGTCACCCGTATTTTCACGGTGCAAACTGGGAAAAGCTCTACGCACGTCACTATCCTGCCCCGATTCCCGTGAAGACGAAGAGCGCTGGCGACACGAGCAACTTTGAGCGCTACCCTGAGAGCCCGGAAGACTTCTCCCCGCCACTCACAAAAGCGCAACAGGCGGAATTTTCTAATTTTTAGGTACGCCGGCAGTTTTCCCCTTTGTCACAATCTGTTTTTTTTGTTTGTTTGTTTCTTGTGTTGTTTGGCAAGGATGGGGTTGTAAAGCGTATTGGGTGCATTGTGGGAAGGGGGATCCTCGTCATGCGAATCTCAGTCTTATGAGAAGTTCTGGATATGGTTTTAGAACGTCTTTTGTTATTGACTAATCCCACTTATATGGTTCGACTGTTTTTTTTTTTTTTCTTGTTGTTTCTTTCTTTTCCTTGCATCTTCATTTTTGTTTCTCTGTTCATGTGTTTTGTAAGTTTGTGGCTTTCTTCGCGTCTCATGCAGCAATTGTGTTCCGCCTTGAGAAGTCGAAGAGTCAAGACGCGATTGATGGAGGGGAAAAGAGGGGGTGGGGATGTGCTCGCTGCGCTAGATGTCGCTCGGAATACTTTCGTCCCCCTTTACTCATCGGCTGTTCTTCGCGGTCCCCGCCCTTCTGTCTCTTTTGTTTGTTTGTTTTTGTCGTCGTTCTTCTGATGTTTCTGTGTGTGGCGATGAAGCGAGGCGCTCAGCGTGATCTTCTTTTTTTTTCTTTCGTTTGTTTGCTTGTCTTCCGTTTGGCGTTCTTGTTGTTGCTTGTTCCTGCATTCGACAGGAGTTATGTATACGATACCATTGCGCGTGCCGCTGCTTTGTCTTAACGCGGCACGAAGGAGCCCTCCTCCTCTCCCGCCTCGCTTCCCTCCCGCCTCTCTCGCTCGCTCCCTCCCTGCCCTGCCCTGCCCTGCCCTGCCCCACACCTCCTTTCCTGCCTCGCTGACCGCCAACAATGCAGGTCACAGGAGAGTTATATAGCAGCATCAACAGGAGCAGCAGAAATGGAGAAGAATAGAAACTGCGTCGGCAACAACAAGAGCAACAACAACAACAGTTGGTTGCAACGCACCACGAAACAAACAAGCAAACCAAAAAGAACATGGGCAAGACGCACAGCAGCCATTCTTTGAACGCAAGAAAGAGCGAGAATAAATACAAATAACCAATCAAATCAACGAAACAACAGCAACATCATCAAAAGAAGAATAAGTAAAATGAAGACGCGTACACACATACAAACAAATACGAAAGAACGTACTGAGAGAGAGAGAGAGAGAGAGAGAGAGAGAGAGAGAGACGGAGGTGGGTGGCAGAGGTGTGAAGGACAAGAATGGGGGAAAAAAAAAATACAAAAGCTTCGATGCAAATGTTATGTTTATTGCAGTTATCTCTATATATCTTGAGCCTTTTGTTTGTAAGGTCTGTGATTTATTGGAAGAAGGAATCCATGTTTCCTGTAATTCCCTCCTGATGCTGTTTTGGGTGGGTTGCACCGCGAATGGAAGCTACCTGCGACTTCTTCTACAGAGTTGCAGCTATGACACGCCGTATTTTCCCTCCGACGCTTCCCCTCCCTTTATTCAATTGTACTGATCTACGCTTCTCCAGTCTCTTTCAAGGCGGCATCTTCGCACTGTGTATCATTCTCTCTGCGTGCTTTCGCATGTATTTGTCTGTCTGCCTCTCTCTATCTATCTCTCTCTCTGTGCGTTTCTCTCTCTCTCTCTATGTGTGTCTGTGTCTGTGTACGCCTTTCAAGGAAAATATTTCTTCTTTTGATATTGTGCTTCCTGTTTTTTTTTTTTCTTTTGCTTCTCTTGTTTGTCCCTCTTTGCCTTGCTGTCCTGTGTCAAGGCTCGTAGCAGGCGAGCGGGAGGAGAATTTGATATAGGGCACTCTTCCCATCCGTTACTGCTGCTGCTGCTGCTGGTGCGGCGGTGGCCGCCTTTGTTTATATCGCCCTGATAGAGTTTCGAGGACTGTATGCCAAATGAAAACACCAGCAACGCGACATTCCTGGTGCTCAGATGACACAGAGACCCCGCTGTTAAAGAGGAGAGTGTGTCTAGACGGATCATCGTTTGACAAGGCTGGCGAAAATGGAGGAGAGCGAGGCGGCTTGTCGTCAACAGAGTGGAAGCAGCTTTATGAGCGCGTGCTTCCAAATCCGTTTAGCATGAACGATTTTCAACGTGTGATGCTCGAAGGGACGTTACACAACCATTTTCTGGCAAAGGACTTGCATAAGTTGGTGATGGAGCTGCGGATTATTCTGGAGAGACATGGCGAGCTTCGAATGGCAGCGAAGCTGGCTGTAAAGGGACGCAAAAGCGAACTGGCTCAATCGGCTGCTGCAGCGCTGAAACTTTTGGAGTCTGAGCGAAGAAATCCGCCTTCTGAGGAGGGCCATCTCAGTGTAAGAGTTGCTGGACGGCGTACATCACCGCATATGGCGCTCTGTGCGTTACAGGAGCAGACTGGTATAGCAGAGGAGATGTTGCGATCAGTTCCATCATGTTCCTCAAGCAATTTTGGATTCTTGTCGTCTTCACTACTGCCGCCACCGCGAGCTAGCTGCACAAAGGTCCCCTCCACGCATTCAGGCTCAGCGGTGCCGGAGGATACCTTTGCCGGATCTTCATCACCTTTGGTGGATGAGGCAAGGGAAGAACTGCTATTGATCAACAATTCCAGTTCTCCTTTTAATCAAGTGCTGCACGTAGTGAAGCGATTTCAGCTGCGATTTGGTAGCATACCGTTGAGGTTTGAGGTCCCCGTGCAGTACGCGGAGGCCGTGGCGTCCAGACGGCTCCGTGTGCAGCTCACACCGTTTCGTCAACCGGCGACTCCAGCACGGTGGCCGGCAGCGAAGGATATGGTTGTGTATGTGAACGATCACTGCGTTATGACGTCTTGGAAGCGTTCATGGCCGGAGCGCCGTGCCGAGGTCGCGAAAACATTCCTCCCACTAGACATTACACAGTTTCTCAATCGAAATAGTATGTCGCAGCGGCTGCACATCAATGTTTTTTCGAGAGAGTATTTTAGCCAGCTGGCGTTGATGGTTGTGCGACCGGTTCCGCTGGAAGAGATCATGGAAAGCCTGGTGAAACCGCTTGGTGGTCCGCTGGAAGAACGTGATGCCGCTGTTTATGCCATGTACTGGAGCACAGTAGAGGATGACGAGGATGGTGACGATACACTAGGGGGTGATGTCGAGGTGGATGACCCGGTAATTACAACCAAGTGTCCTGTTCTGCAAACCCGCATCAGCATCCCTATTCGTGGAATCCGATGTAAACACCTTCAATGCTTTGACTGTCAGTCGTTCTTGTTAGGGTGCCACAAGGGGTGTTATTGGAATTGCCCCTTGTGTGATGCAGAGCTTCGCCCACGCGACGTGATGGTAGACACTGTGCTCTGGCGATATCTGCAAGAGACAGGTGATAGCTGTCCTCTTCACCTGAGGTTGATAAGTGAGCGCGTGGTGAAGGTGGAGACTAGTGAAGGGGAGGAAGTGAGGAAAACAAGAGGCGGAGAAGCGACCATGTCGTTCCGTTGGGTGCCCAACCGACAAGCAGGGGATGTCCACAATATTGTCCTTGATGATGATGATGATGATGATGATGATGATGATAACAACAACAACGATGAGATTGGTGTACAGTCTACGGATGAGGATCGCCGCCATCGTCAAGACTCTGACAGCAGCTTTTGGGTGGCGGCAGCGGCGACAGCGGCGGTAGGCAGCGCCCGCATTATGTGCCGTGAGAAGAGCGATGAGGAGGAGGCTGCCTTGGCCCCTGATAAGCAATTGGGGACCGCTGAGTGTCCGATTGAGCTCTAAAAGGGGATGGGTGGGATGAAGGACGCGATGCATAAATGTGCATATATGCCGCTGGTTGTCGACTGGTGAAGAGTGTGTGTCAGTGTTTTCTCAAGTTACACCATTTCTCCTTCATCAATCATCATTATCATCAACAACAACATATTTCTCTCTGTCTCTCTCTCTCTCTGTCTCTCGCATGTTTGCAGGCAATCCAGTTGTCTGCTGCACTTGCAGAATACATTTGGGTGAAATGCCTTCTTTTCGTTTCGCTTCGTTTTTTTCTTTCGTTTTTGGTGGGCATTCGGGGTGGGGATCTTTTTTTTTTGGGGGGGTGTGGGCTGCAACATTTCAAGGGTCAATCACGTTGTGTACTGCAGCAGCGGCAAGATCAGCGGCATAGTGAAGGGAGTTAGCGTGTGTAGGATAAGAGTTTTTTTTTTTTTTTTTTGGTTGGTGTTGTTGTTTTTCGTTTTTCTTTCCTTTTGTTCGTTTCTTCAACACTCCCCCCTCCTCCTCCTCCTCCTCCTCGTTTTTCCTCGAGTCGAAGCGCTTGGGGGAAAAACAAAAAACAAAACAAATAGAAAAACAGAAGGAAATAAATTTTTTTTTTTGAGCGTTATTTCAGGTAGGCGCTGGGACGCTGGTGTCAGTCTAGATCAACAGAAGAGCGAATTTTCTCTCTCTCTATATATATATATATATCAGTCGGTGTTATCAGCTCTCGGCGATTTAAAAAAAAAAGGAAAAAAAGAAACTTCTGTTTTTCTATTGTTTACGTTTGAAAGAACTGTTGTCGGCAGTTGCAGTTGCAGCAGCGGCAACAACAACAACAGCATCATCATCATCATCAACAACGAGAGATGAGCGTCGTTATTCGGTATACACGTGCCGAGCTGCTGGCACTTGCCCCGAAGCCCCATGAATATACGCTTAGCTCGGGTGCCCTGCAGAAGTTCAAGGTGATAGAGGCGGAACCGCTCTCGGAGATCATCTTGCCGGAGCCTTCCCGCAGCGACGCCGCTGGGCACAAAGGGGGAGAGGGCAAAAATGGTGCTAGCCACCGTCGCACCGCAAACAATGAGCGCTTTGCCCCCCCGTCTGGTGGCTGGCGCGGCAGTAAAGACCAGGAGGCCTTCGAGGAGGGGTACAAGTACGAGCTGGAACGTAATGCTATTAAGAAGCAGGCGCTACAGGAGACGATGGCAAGGGAGCAGCAAAAGCGTGATGCAATTGCCAAACAGGAGGGGGTGGCAGAGGCCAAGCGGCAGGCTGCCTTGTCTTCCCGAAAGGATGAACATAGCGTGAAGGATGATGAGGAGATTGAGCGCTTGATGACGAGCATTGCAATGAGCAACGACGGAGCAAAGAAAGTCACCAAGTCTCGATTTTTCTCTGGATCCACCTCCGGGAACAAGGACGGGACTGCTGCATCCTCAGCCGCTGGTGTGGGGCATGCGTTTCAAGAACCAGTCTCATCTTCCTCTCTGATTTCTGCAAAGGACCAGTGGTCATTTCACGCAATGGCACCAACAAGCGGAAACGTGGTGTGGAACAATGTGGATGCACAGCGCGCCTCGGGGATTGCGTCAACATCAGGTCCAAACAGTGTTGGTGCACCCAACATTGTTGTTGGAACTGCACAGGCGTCTGCACAATCAGGTGTGTCGGCTCAGGCGGCAACAACAGCACAGGCACAACCACAACCATCGTCATCATCGTCAGCGGTGCCCATGTCAACGACTACACCAACAGCAGCTACGGTTGTCACTGCAACTACTACTACTACTACTACCACAGCAGCAACAGCAACATCAGCAACAACAACAACAACATCAGCTGCACCATCAATAGCAGCACCAGCACCACAGTCATCGAAAACGTCATCGACCACACAGCCTCGGGCGTGGAACGCACAGGATTTAGAGCAGCTGCTTCTAAGCGGTCAGAAGTTGACCAAACACCCAAAACCAGATGCGACCAAAAGCAAGCCTATTGATGCGGCGACCCTAGAGTATCAACTACTACTACAGGTACAGCAAAACATGGCACGCTCACAGCAGCAGCAGCAGCAGCAGCAGCAGCAGCAACAACAACAGCAGCAACCGCAGACACAGGTACCACAGCACGCGCCAGTGCCTGGAACACCGCCGATGGGTGGCGTCACGTCTGTGTCTGGAAGCCAGTCGATTGTTCCACTCTCTGGACAGCGTACTCCTCCGCAAGTTTCCTTGACACAGCCCCAGCAGCAGATTCCACAACAGCAACAGCAACAGGCAGTGCCGATTCCATGGGGAATGACCATGCAAAAGGTTCCACCACAGCAAGTGCACCCAAAGCTGGTGCAACCTCAACCGCAACACCGCCATCCTGCTATGCCTCAGCCGGTGCCCATCATCATGAGCAGTGCACAAGGCACTCCCTACTATGCCCAGCCACCCATGCATGGCCACTATGTTACTGGTTTTATGCCGGGCCAAGGCCAGCAACCAATGGTGCTTTACCGCTCTCCTGATGGAACGGCACAGTACGCCATGGGAGCCCCAGGTTTCCCACCCAACACACAGCTAATTTTTTCGCAGCAGCAACAGCAGCAGCAGCAGCAGCAACACCACCACCACCAGCCTAAACAACAACACCAGCGCCGCTAGAGATGTGAAGGTGGTCCTGAGCAACACATGTGAGGAGCATATTATGATGAGCAAATATGCCCCCTTCCAAGGGCAAAAGAAAATAAAAGAAATGGGGGAGGGAGTGCGTGTGTGTATATGCGAGAGAATAATAATAATAATAGAGAGAAGAAAAGAGGACAGTGGAGAGGGGAGACTTCCAAGACTGCATCGACCCCCCCCCCTCCTTCCCCCTTTTTTTTTGTTTCCCCTCCTTTTTCTTTTCTATCTCTCTCTCGTTTTTGATTATTATTTGCCCTAGGGGTTGTTCCCGTGGTAAGCCATCAAGTTAGCCGGCAATTCTAAACAAACGGGTAGTGCGTGAAAGAAGAAGCGGGCGAATAGGAGGAGGAAGATGTGGGTAGCCCTGCGATATATATATATATATGTGTGTGTGTGTGTGTGGCGATGTGCGGTACTTTTTCCCTGTCGCCCTCTCTTCTTGTATGCGCTCTGATCAAACCGTCTACACCTGAGTTCGATGACACAAGAAGGGATTCTTCCACCCCATTCACCCCACTTTGTACACACACACACACACACACACATATATATATATATATATGCACTCAACGGAAAATATAGACGGAAGGGTACATCACATGCACGCTTTCAGCTTTGTTTTTGTTTTGTGTTACCGCTGTGTTCGATGTTGAAACAAATGGTGGAGTGGAATGATAAATGGGCGACGTATCGCTCTTTTTCTCTTTTATTATTATTATTATTATTGCCGAGTCAAAAAAAAAAAATAATATATATATATATATATATATATATATGTGTGTGTGCACTACGCATGTGGAATCTGATGTGGGTGCAGAGGAGCACAAATCATCCCTTGAGGGGAATCGAATGAAAGTGACTGCCTGATGTTCTCGCCATATTGTTGTTGTTGTTGTTGTTGTTGCGGGCATGACTGCTTGTCGCTGTTTTTCTTTTCCTTTTATTGGTTCTTGTTGTTTTTGTTTGTTTGTTTTCCGCGGAGCAAAACGGTAGTTTTGCTTCCTACTGATTCTTGTGTGTGCGCAAGACATCTATTCTCTCTTCGGCACCTCTCATTCTTTTTTGTTGTTCTTTTCGCTCCACCCCGTGCATTTCCAGAATCCCCGTTTTCTTTTTTCTTCTCTTCGTGCGTGTGTGTTTGTTTTGTTTTTCCCCCGAGGTTATTCGATCATTCTTCTTCTTCGTGTTTCTTTCTCTTCCACCCCCTCCCGTGGCGCCTTTTGGCTGTGGCTCTCGGCATATGTTCATCAGCACCACTCACACACTTTCGCACAGGCGCCCACAAGCACACATTACACACGCAAAGCGATGGGGAGGGGGCGCGTAGATATATACACGGAGACACACACATGTGTGGACTTGGACGTGAGTGGGGTGGGGGGGTGGAGGGGTACAAAAATCATGAACGAAGGAGAGGGGAAGTGCAATCAAACAACAACAACAAGGACCTTTTTTTTGTGTTGTTCCGTTTTTTTTTTTTTTTTTTTAAATCCGTGTGTGCGTGTTTCTGTGTTACTTTCGATTGGGCCGCCCAAAAACTCCGTTTGTGCTGCCCCAGAGTCTTCTCTAGACGTTTCTCCGTCTTAGTTTTTTTTTTTTCTTTTTTTTTTTTTTGCTCTGCATCCCATGGCAAGAATAAAACACAGAGTGAGAAGGAAGAGGGCAGAAACGGGCGCATGCATTTGTACACTGTTCTCTCCCATCATAGCTCTTCCTTTTGACTTCTGCTGCCTTGATGCCAATGCCCTCTTCACATCCTCTCTTCACATCCTCTCTTCTTCCTCCTCCTCCTCCTCCTCCTCGTTGCCTCTCTCCAGACTGACACCTGCAGTGCAAGGAAGTGTAACTAGTGCACCTCTAAGCAAGAATCCAAGAAATGGACATGTTGTGCGCTGCTGTCGCGGGTACGGCGGCTCGAGTTATTTGTCATCCCTTTGACACAGCAAAGACGGTGGCATTTACTGGTTTGTCTGGTGACCATCTTGTGAAAAATGGGCAAGGGACTGTGCGTGCTTCCGCCTTTCGAACTTCCCTCCGCACCATTTGGGATGCGGGGGGTCTACCTGGTTTTTACAGAGGAGTTGGTGTGGCTACGTTCGGATCTGCTCCCGGAGTAGCCATCTACCTCTCGACGTACACATGGGCCAATGACTTCCTACGACACCTATGCGAGGTACATCCCACATCCTATTTATCTGCTGCACCGTCGTGCTCTTTCCACCTTTTTTGCGGCCTCGTCGCTGAGGCGGTGAGCTGTGTAGTTTGGGTTCCAATTGACGTGACAAAGGAGCGTCTGCAGGCCCAGCCGCCATCGCAACTAGGGAGGTACAGTGGGAGCTGGAATGCCTTGTGCACTATTCTGCGCTACGAGGGTTTGTGGGGTTTATATAAAGGCTACATGTCGACTCTTGCGTCCTTCGGCCCGTACTCTGCAGCATATTTCGCGTTTTATGAGTTCTTGAACGCCACTTTATCAGAGCATCTTTCACTTGGAACGTTCTCCTCGGCGCTTTGCGCCGGAGGGTTTGGCAACCTCTTTGCCTCGATTGTGACGAATCCATTGGAATTCATCAAGACACGTCTGCAGGTGCAGCGGGCAGTGCTGTCAATCGACGGAAATCCGAAAACCGTTCACGGGTTCTGCTATAATTACACGGGTCTTGTTGATGGACTGTGCGCAGTTGTAAGGGAAGAGGGTCTCCGAGCACTTTGGACGGGTGTGTGTAGCAGGGCTGCGTTTGCAGTTCCAAACGCAGCCCTGACAATGGCGTTCTACAAGTACCTTCAGCTTCAATGGAAGTAGAAGTGCGGGAGCCGTATGCGCTGGCCAAGTCATCAATACTCTACACAAGACACCTTCAAAGTGCATTGGCATCTCCTACCCATCTCTCTTGCCCTTTCTTCCTCCTCCCACTGCCTATCAAATTACCCAAACGTGGATGGAGTTTGACACAACGTAAGTTCCGCTGTCCCCTTTCCTCGCTTTCTTCTTGTCGTCTTCCCACTTCTCATTTCCTTCTTTCTCTTGTTTATTCGTGAATCTGCGTGTGATAAGGGTGATCGGCAAGTTGAAGTGAAGAGCATATACATACATACATATATATATATATAGAGAGAGAGAGAGTGGGTCTCCGTGAGCGTGAGGGTGAGGGTGTGTGTGTGTGTGTGTGTGTGTGCTTGTGTGGGGTAGTGGCAGTCAATCAGCAAATACCGCTTAAAAAAAAAAAGTGATCAAACCTTCCCACAGCCATGGCGGAAGGGCTCACCTATGAGAGGCCAGACACCTCAAACTGGAAGTTAGAGGATCTTGAGATGGGCGCCACGCTAGGGACTGGTTCCTTTGGCCGCGTACGCATTGCAAAGCTAAAGGGGAAGGAGAACTATTACGCGGTAAAGTGCCTTAAGAAGCGCGAAATCATAAAAATGAAGCAACTGCAGCACATCAGCCAGGAACGGCAGATATTGATGGAGTTGTCACATCCATTCATCGTGAACATGATGTGCTCATTCCAGGACGAGCAGCGTGTGTACTTTGTGCTGGAGTTCGTTATGGGTGGGGAGATGTTCACGCACCTTCGCTCCGCCGGTCGGTTTCCCAATGATGTATCAAAGTTTTACCATGCGGAGCTTGTGCTTGCCTTTGAGTACATACACTCGAAGGACATTATCTACCGTGACTTGAAACCGGAGAACCTGCTGCTCGATAACAGTGGCCACGTGAAGGTGACAGACTTTGGGTTTGCAAAGAAAGTGCCAGAGCGCACCTTCACGTTGTGCGGCACACCGGAGTACCTTGCGCCCGAGGTGATTCAGAGCAAGGGCCACGGCAAGGCTGTGGACTGGTGGACGATGGGCATTCTGCTCTATGAGTTCATTGCCGGCTACCCGCCGTTCTACGACGACACGCCGTTTGGGACGTACGAAAGGATCCTGTCAGGACGTCTCAAGTTCCCCAACTGGTTTGACCCGCGTGCGCGCGATCTTGTGAAGGGACTTCTTCAGACGGACCACACAAAGCGGTTGGGTACGCTGAAAGGAGGCGTAGCAGACGTGAAGAGTCACCCGTATTTTCACGGTGCAAACTGGGAAAAGCTCTACGCACGTCACTATCCTGCCCCGATTCCCGTGAAGACGAAGAGCGCTGGCGACACGAGCAACTTTGAGCGCTACCCTGAGAGCCCGGAAGACTTCTCCCCGCCACTCACAAAAGCGCAACAGGCGGAATTTTCTAATTTTTGAATATTTCTAGTTGTATTTCTTGAATGCATCATTATGAAAGGGGCAGCGGCATGAACGTTGTGCATTCACCGTGCCACGCACATACACACGTATACATACATACATGCATACATACTTACATAAATATATATATATATATATATATATTGTATACTGTGGTTCACATGTAGTATATGGTGGTTTCGGGATCATTTGAGGCGTTTGCGTATGGAGATGATATTGTGCTTACGATGATGTTGGACAAGGGGGGAAAATGGTGCGGTCGGTGAAGCGCACAAAAAGGAACCAAAAGAAAACAAAGCTTTTTTTTTTTGTTCTTCTTTGGTTCTTTGTCTTTTCACACACACACACACACACAGAGAGAGAGAGAGCCTCCTCCCCCCTGCCCACTTCCCCCTTTTTGGTTTTGCTCACCGTTGCTCTTTTTTTAAAAAAAAAAAAAGAAATGCTCCTTCGTCATTCTTCCTCCATGCTGCATGTCGAAACCAAACGTCTCATGCGGAGGAGACGTGAAACGTTAATACACATAAAATGAACAACAAAAGAGCACCTGTTTTTTTTTTTTCCTTCTTTCTCTCTGCCTTTACATCCTTTTTCCTTTATTTTTCGTTGAGATCAGGGTGAGACATGCTTTTCAATGTACAGGCGATGTTGGCCAGTTGTTCTCTTGATTCAATGCGCGTGGCGTTGTCTCCACTTTTCCCCTATCCGCCCCCTCTTTTTTTTTTCGTGTGTGTGTGTGTGTCTTTCTCTAGCTATGGCTGTCCATCTCCATCTCTGTGCGTGCGTGCGTGCTTGTGTGGCTTCTTCTAATATGATGCCATAAACAAGAAAACCAAGAAAAAAAAAACGGTACTTGTATATTTGTTGCTTTTTGGTTCCCCCTTCTTTGCACTCTACCCTCCTTGTTTGTGTTGTGGTCGGTGGATTCTCATTGTGTTTGGCTCGAAGTAATGTACGGTAAACGGAGTTTCTCGCTTGTTTTGGCGGCGAGGAGAGGCGTGCGAGATGATGAGAAACGACGGCAGTGGCAAATATGGCACAGAGAACGAACAGACAACGAAACACGTGAGGAAGACGACGAATAACACATCATGTCTACTGGCAATTGGGTGCGAGCGATGAGGATGTATCAAATTCGACGTGGATATGGAATATTTCCCTTCACTGTGATGTTTGTGTTGTTGTTGTTGTTGTTTTGTAGTTTATTCAAAGATCACAACTGGCGGAAGGGGATCGTGCATGTGTGTGTGTGTGCTTCAATGAGACGCCGGCCATCCCGGTTTGATTTCTTGTTCTTGCCCCTCTGTTGGCGCTGACTGGGGTGCGTGCAATGATGATGCTGACCTCTTGCGTCTCTCCCCACCCCGTGTTCTGCCCATGGTAAGAAGGTGACTACAACGCGAGCAAATAGCAGGCAAACTACCAATAAGACGAAGAAGAGGAGTAGGAGGAGGAGGACAAGGGGAAGCTGGATAAGTCGACTGTTTATAGGAGGAAATCATGTCTTCAAAGCGCCAACTTCTGAAGATCATCATTCTGGGCGATAGCGGGGTTGGCAAAACCTCGTTGATGCATCAATATGTGAACAAGAAGTTTGACAGCCGTTATAAGGCTACCATTGGTGCTGACTTTCTCACGAAGGATCTGGAGCTGAATGGACAAGTGGTGACGCTGCAGATATGGGACACAGCGGGACAGGAGCGATTCCAGTCCCTCGGCTCTGCCTTCTACCGCGGGGCCGACGCGTGCGTCCTTGTCTTTGATGTCACGCAACAAGAATCTTTTGCTCACATCAACTCGTGGCTGGAGGAGTTCAATATCCAGGCGGGTAAACGGGACAGTGTTCTTATTGGTAACAAGAATGACCTTGCTGACCGCCGCCAAGTGGCAAGCAAAACTGCGCAAGGGTGGTGTGCTTTACAGAGTGACACAGCCGCCATCGGCAGCAGCAGTAATGGTAACGCTGCGCTCACAGAGGGCGGCTGCATACAGTACTTTGAGGCATCTGCAAAGGAGAATGTGGGCGTGGAGGAGGCGTTCCTGGCTGTTGCTGCGGCCGCGTTGGCGAAGAAGGCTGTTGTGGAGGAGGATGTCGCACTGCCGCAGTCTGTCGACCTGAACCAGACGAAGGCGCCAAAGAAGAAGGATGGCTGTTTGTGCTGAGTGAGACAGTGCGGAGGGTGCGCGGGGAGAAACGCAACTGTGCAAGCCGATACATATATATATATATATATATATGACGAACAAAAGAAAGCTGCCTCCACCCACCGCCCCCCCCCCCCTTTTTTTTTTGCTCTTTGCGAAAGGAGGGCCGTGCGGTTGGATGCGTGGCCGGCTTTTTTAGGGCGTTGTGACCCAAAACAAACCAAAACAAAAAAGGAATGGGACGAAGATGATGCCGACACCAGGTGAGAAGAATGCATGCAGAGGTGCAACGAATGCGTTTATTTCCACTTATTTCTTTCTTTCTCCTTTTCTCCTGTTGCTGCTGTTGTTGAATTTTCTTTTTTTCCCTTTTTTACTTGCCGCCGCCGCTTTTTCTTCTCTGTTCTTCAACGACCGGATGTCGAGGGTAAAAGAGGCAACGGAGATGCAACGAGGAGAGGGGAAAAAAAAAAAATAAAAAAAAAATATATATATATATACAGTGGGAAAACCAAAAATAAACGCCGAAGTTATCTGCATGACTTCACTCGCTTGCCCATTCTATCGCTCTAATGGGCAACTGCGAGTGTTTTTTTTTTTTTTTTTTTTTACTACTACTACTACTACTTTATTTGTGTCCTCATCTCCACGCATCCATTCATTCATTCATTCACTCGGGGCTTCATTCTTGCAGCGTAGGCCCATTCCGAAACAAGTGAGTGGGAAGGGGCAGCACCGCCAACAGAATGGCGGCAGCAGGGATGAGACCAACAGATGAGGGAAACGAGGATTACTGTGAAAATAAACAAAAATAATTTTAGAGTTGACGATATATATATATATATTCTGTGCATGTACTGCTGTACAACTGCGAACTGCGCTCTGTTCGACGGCCTCGTACATCTTCCCTCCCTCTATTCATTCCTCCTCGACGTGTATTTCGACGGTTAGTGTTCGCAACTCGTTCCCATTCCCTCCTCCTCCAACCCTCCCCCATCTGCCAATTAAAACAAAAATAAAATAAAACAACAACTCATGCCAGAGGAGTGCTCTTGCCTTTCAGTTTCTTCCACTTTCTCGTCGCATCACGTGCGTTGGAAGGTGTAGAAGTACGGACGCTCAAGGAAAGAAACAAACAAATAAAAGGAATTTGTGATTAGGTGTGGGACGGTAACCCATTGGCCTTATTGCGGTTGCTGTTACGTTCACGAGAGATCGGTGCTGAGGGTCTGTCATCAACTTTTTTAGTTTTTTAGTTTTTGTGTTTTTTTTTTTTTCTTTTTTGTTTTAGGCGCTGGGTTTGCGACCCGCGCTCTATTTGATTGGACACACATTCGCTCTTTTGGTCGGAAGTGCAGAGGAGGGGAAAGTAAAAAAGAAAAAAAAAACGAAAGAATGAGCATGGTCGACGCACTTCTGGTGTGGTGCTTTTGGTGTGGCGTGTTGGGGGTCCTTTTCTCCATCTTCTTGATGATCCTCGGCTATCAGCTCCGCGCGAAACAAAACCTGTTGCTGTACTACCCAAATACACCGGAGGACAGTACTGTTGTGTGCGAAAGTCCGGCTGAGAGGGGGTTGCTAAACTCCGAGAGTGTTCACATACGCACCGCGGATGGCGTCACCCTACGTGGCTTCATGATGTGGCCGCCGTCGGGACGGCACCACGATGGGAGCATGCGAAATCTTGGCTACGCCAAGATTCACAATTCAAATATTGGCTCTAGTGAATCGGTCATGGGCTTTTGTACCCCGCAGCCTCTCTACGCCATAATATACTTTCACGGAAATGCGGGCAATGTGGGCCATCGCATACCCATTTCTTCATTGCTCACCTCAAAGTTGCCGTGTGCGGTTCTCATGATGGACTACCGTGGTTTCGGTCTTAGTGATGCCGTCCCGCCCACGGAGGAGGGGCTTAAACTGGACGCGCAGGCATGTCTGGAGTACGTTTGGAATAATCCACGGATTCCGCGGGAGCGGATCTTTGTGATGGGAACAAGTCTCGGGGGTGCTGTTGCGATTCACTTGGCCTCGCAGGTGTCAAACGTGAGGCGCATAGCTGGCGTGATTGTGGAGAATACCTTTACTTCCATCAGTGACATGGCGTCAGAATTGGCGTGGCATTTTGTAAGGCATTACTTTCTATACTGCCCCTCACTATCGTTCGCTCTGTTTCACTACTACGTGAAACCTCTGTGTTTGTATATTGGCTGGAGAAGCATCGACGCAATACAAGAAGTGCGTTCACCGATGCTTTTTCTCTCTGGTCTGAAGGATGAGGTTGTGCCACCGATCCAAATGCGGAAGCTGTACGCCAAGGCATCCCAGGCAGCGTCAATGCGGACCTTGGTTGAATTTGAAGATGGGATGCACAATAATTTACCCTTGCAAAGCGGCTACGCTGAAGCCATAGACAGATTTGTGCAGTGTGTGTTTCACCATGAAGCAGAATTGGTGTAGCTACCACGCATCATTTACCCCTAGTCTCCAATGTAGTCCCATCTTTTGGAAGCAACAAGTCCCCCTCCCAAAAAAAAAAAAAAAAAAGCGACAGCAGCAAAGAAAAGAAAAGAGGATGCGTCGGGCGGGAGATGCTCACTTGCACACATGCATAAGCTTGAGAAATCCGTGTCATGTACTGGAGAAGGTTGTTGCTGTCTCGACAGCGCTTCTCTAATGCT
Organism: Trypanosoma scelopori; assembly: GCA_030849745.1. Lineage (NCBI taxonomy): Eukaryota > Euglenozoa > Kinetoplastea > Trypanosomatida > Trypanosomatidae > Trypanosoma > Trypanosoma scelopori. The sequence continues at coordinate 155,863 of JASANX010001063.1, forward strand.
TTGCATGCAAGCAAGCAAACAAACATGTTTATATATTTGTATAAATAATCTTTTTTTTTTTCCTTTTCTTTCCACGGCACAAAATTTGTGCCGTTGCTTCCTTATTTTGCTTTTGCTGCCGTGGGTTTATCATCTTGCAGTGTCAATTTGTAGCAGCGGGATGAGTGGTGTTAGTAGCAGTGAATGGAAAGACATGAAAGGGGTGCAGCTTCGTCCGTCAACGCTGTCCTATCTGTCGGAGTGTGTAGGGTTTCGCTACATGGCACCGGTGCAGGCGCGAACCATCCCATTACTTCTGCGAAACTATGACGTTGTGGTGGAGGCAGTTACAGGTAGTGGGAAGACATTGGCGTATTTGGTGCCGTGTCTGGAGATGCTGCAGAGTGACCGTGTCCTAGAGACGTGCAAGGAGCATAAGAACGCCGTTGTGTCCATCATCGTCCTCCCGTCGCGCGAATTAGCGCAGCAGGTGCATCTCCAAGCCAAGAAGATGCTCCATTACGTGTCCCACCAGTACGCGGGTGGCAAAGCAGCACCCCCAAAGTACTCCTGCCAGTGTTACATTGGTGGCCGTGATATTGCATTGGATGTTGAGCTTTTCAACAAGACTGGTGGTAACGTATTAGTTGGCACACCGGGCCGACTTTACGAGCTCTTGGTGTCCTCAAAGTACATGAGCCTGTTTAATTTCACCAATTTCGAACTCCTCATTCTTGACGAGGCGGACAGGCTTCTGGAGTTTGGCTTCAAGGCCAAGCTCGACGCCATTCTCAAACGATTGCCGAGGCAGCGGCGCACCGGTCTCTTCAGCGCCACGCAGACGAAGGAACTAGCAGAGTTGGCGCGTGCTGGCATGCGCAATCCTGTATCCATCACGGTCCGGATGAACTCACTGAGCTCCGCCGCTGTGGACGCGGCCAAGCCGCAGATACCGGAGCAACTGTGCAACTACTTTGCCTTCACCAGAGCTTCGGAAAAACTAGATCGTCTGTTGATGTTTCTTCGAGAACACCGCGAGCAGAAGATCATTGTATATGTGATGACCTGCGCGAGTGTTGACTGGCTTCATGCTGCACTCGTCGATGTTTTATTGAGGGACGATGCAGAAAACATCTTTGCACTTCATGGACAAATGAAACTGGAGAAACGCCAGCGGGTGCATCGGGCTGTGACAAAGAGGAGCCGTTGCGTGCTTGTGTGCACTGATGTGGCAGCCCGCGGGTTGGACATTCCAGATATTGGCACTGTGGTGCAGTACGACCCACCTGTTGCTCCTTCAACCTTCATCCACCGAATCGGCCGCACCGCGCGCATGGGACGCCAAGGCGAGAGCCTTGTCTTTTTGATGCCGCAGGAGCTGGACTACATTGCCTTTATGAAACTTCAAAATGTGGCGCTGCAGCCATACGACGATAAGCTCGATAGCGTCGAGGCTGCAAGGGAGGTTGTGGGTCAGATGAACGCGAAGCGCACCCTCATGAGTTCGATGGGAAGCAGGCAAAAGACTGCGCAACATGAGCAGCAGCAGCAGCAGCAGCAACAACAACAACATGAGCAGCAGCAAAGCCGCAGGCAACGGCGGGAAAGACTGGGGGATAAGCGAGAGGGGAGGGCGCATGGTGGCAGGCCGCGTGCCGCTAAAAAGGAGATTTTGGGAGACCTTTGTGAGAGTCCTTGTATTCTTGAGCTGCGGCGTGCGGTGCGGGACGAGAACAAGGGGAGGAAATTACTCGATATGGCGGCACGGGCCTTTGTCTCCTTCATCCGCGCATACAAGGAGCATGAGTGCCGGTATATCTTTCGTCTGCAGCTGATTGATCTCACCGACCTGACGCACAGTTTTGGGCTTTTCAAGATTCCAAACTGTGGTGAAATTAGACATATGCAAATTCTTAAGATTCCCCTTCAGGATGAGTTGCAGGACATTTTGTCATGCGTCACGGAGGAAACCCGCGCGAGACGCGAGCTGCGGCGTCAGCGCGAGGAGACACATGAGGCCGAAGCCGAAGCGGGTGCCACTAAACGGCACCGCACTGAGCGTAATGAGAAGTTGGAGGTGTTAAAGCTTACGAAGATGTCACGGGGAGAGCGGAGTCGCGCGTGGAAGCAGGCGGAGATTGACGAGTTGCTCAAGGATAGCTACTACGTAAAGAAGGAGCGGCGGGGGAAACTCAGCGGGCGTGCAGTTGATGCCATAATGGGCATCGACGCCATTGAAAATGCGCTGCTGAGTTCGCGTGAACGCCAAGAGGCGAAGAAAGTGCGCCGCGCAGCGAAATAAAGTGGTGGGAATCTCGCCACTACCCCCATAGTGGTGGTGGTGGTTGTGGATCTTCTGCCAAACCGCACGCTTTGCTCCGTTCGTTTAAAGCACACCTTTGGCAAATAAGGCGTTGCACACTGTCATTACACACACCGTCATGTCCTGAGAGACAAGATGAAAAGAGTGGGAATGGCACACAAACACAAAAAAAGGAGGCGAGGGGGGGGGGGGGAGGTGGCAGAGAGAGCCGACTAACAGAGTGCTAAAAAGGTATGTGCTTGTTGCATCCTCTAGTTTTCTCCTTCCTGTTCCACTGCACACACCTTCTCTTCTTCTCTCCCTTTATCTCTCTGTGTCTGCTTGGATGTGTATGCTGTAGCTTTAAAGTGGCTCTTTAGCTCCCTCTGCAGTGCGTCTAGAGGAGGGAAAGAGAGGCGGGGGTGTTACCTTCACACACACACACACACACACACACACACCACGTAGGCGTGTGGCGTGGCCGAGGAGGACAAGGGTATATCTCTTGTAGCGGCAGCAGCTGCTGCAACAAACACAACAACGAGAGGAATAGTCTGGTGAATCTTTACTCCCGACCTCTCATATACGCACATATATATACATATATACAGGCGCGCCTTCGTATCGTCACTGTAACTAGTGATTTGATACCACTCGCCGCGGGGGATGTTTGTGGACTACTACGCTGTGCTCAACCTCAGCCCCTCTTGTTCGGCGAGGGAGGTACGCGGGGCGTTCAAGCGTTTTGCCTTGTTATACCACCCGGATCGTAGCGACGATACTCAGACGGAAAGCTTCCGCGAGATTAAGGATGCCTATGATGTTCTGAGCGACCCTGCACGCCGCTACCTCTACGACTTGGGGTATGCTGAGATGCAGTGCGCGCGACAGCGAGAGCTGGAGATGATGCAGAGACAGGCAGCCGCACAGCTGCAACCGCTACGCAGAAATGTACACAAGAATCATTACATACAGTCCGAAAATGTAGCACGGACCTCGTCCAGAGATACCGCTTTCCTTGACCTTCAAACACCACTGTCCGCCAGCTGTCACACTATGCCCCCAGCCGCCACTACACTGAGGGAGAGCCACGAAGCCGTAGAGAGTACGAGGGAGGCTTCTGCAGCCGCGCGGGTGGTGGCCAGTCAGGGCTCTACTTTAGGACTCGCGGGAGGCGGCTGCGCGGCGGATGTGCCGCGTGGTGACGGCATTGCTGGTACACAAGATGGTAATGTGGAGTGCGCCACCAATGTTTTGAAGCAGTCAACAGCCTCCGACGTGAGGTCTCTGCCTGCCTTGAGGCGGTTGGGTTCTCAGCGTCTTGGCGATGACCCGCAGGCTCGAGGGCTGGAGCGGAATGAGCAAGAGCGGCCACGGCATTTCCGTGATAGGTACTGCAGCGTTCCGTCGCTCGTTGTCCCGAAGAAAACAACAATTGAGTGGGGCCTGGAAAGGCCACGTTCACAACAGGTATTTACTCTTCCAAGGGAGGAGTCTCTCTGCGCCAGCGTTGTGAAGACATGGAGAGTTTTCTTCGATCTAACGGAGGCAGGATGGGGGGAGATTGGCGAAGTTGAATTGCTTGAAAAATTTTTTCGAAGAGCGCACAGACACAACCCCTAAATACGCCCTCAGTCTCTGTACTTTGCGCATGCGACGCGGTAGGAAAAAAAAAAAAAGATGCGGAGTTTTATGTATGATATTCTAAATTCTTTAATTGCCCCTCCCCCCTCTTCTTTTTTTTTCTTTTCCTTTACGTTTGCGCGCGTGTGTGTGTGTGTGTCTGAGGGGTTGGGGGCATCCTCCTCCCCACACCCCTCCGTTTCCCTTCACGTGCGTGATAGAGTTGCCAGTCTGCTTCGCTCTATGTATCTATTTGTCTCCTTGTCTCCTTGTCTCCCTCTCACACTCTTTCTTTATTATATATATATATCCAACGCTCTAATGCAGCGCAACAATGAATGGGGTTTGGTTGCTTTGGCTCGGGAAAGACGAAAAAAAAAAAAGCGTTTGTGCCTCTCTTACTCCTTTTCCCACGGTTTGTGGTGTGACGTGATGTGTGCTGATAATTGGAATGGGCGGCGTGACTTGTTCTGCTCTTAACCAACGCATCACATCGGCCGTCTTCTTTTTATGGGGTCTTCTCTGCCATTATTACTTTTCCTCCCCACCTCTGCTGCATTTGGATGGACCTCCTGATGTATTCTGCTGCTACCACATAAATGCTTGCATGCACCCTGGGGTTTCTTCTAGACGCTCCTCCACATGTTGTTTTCTTCTTCATCTATAGGTGGTTTCCCTTGCATTCACTCGAAGCGAGGGTGAGGGGAATGGCCTCCAGCGCGGTGGAGAGCGGCATAGATAGGTCTGTGCTGCTGCAGAGCGAACTCCAACTGCTTAACAAATGCCTTCTGGACGCCCTCTCTGTTCACTTGCTTGTTTCCCGCTCGATGGTGTTTAGTGGGGAAGTTGGAGATGATCAATCGCCGCACTGTACGTTACTGGATGAGGATGTGCAGCTGTATCTCCACCAGCTGCTGGAAAAGTGCATGACCACCACTGCCTTGCGGCGAAGGCTCAAGTCTGCGAAGTGCATGTACTTTTTGCAGTGCCTCACCGACGTGAAAACGCGGGAGGAGTTTGTCCGTGTGGCGGCACACCCATCCTTTGCCGACACGAGTCTCTAATCATGTTAGCACACCCCCCTGGAAGGACAAAGAAGCACAAGGTCTATTCTCGCTGGAGTGTCCACTATTAGTTGGATTAGTTCTCTCTCCTTATATATGTATATGCGTGCATCTGTGGTGATGCGTGTCCTCTCCCTTCAAGACATCATCATGTCTTTTTTTTTTGTTTTTCCTCCATTGTGTTCCTCTCCTCGCTTTACCCCCGTTTTTTCTTTTCTGTGTTACTCGTCCAGCTCTCAAGTGGGGTTGAAAGGAAGAGGAGGGAGACGAAGGCATTGGCGAAGCGGCAAGGACGGGAGGAGAGGGGAGGGTAACGTCGCGGCATGCTGGGAACTGTGGAAAAGATATCATGCGACGACGGGCTCGTGCAATTCGTGGAGATCCGGCTGCCATCACGCGGCTCTGCCGGTGGTCAGCTGCTGCGGCTACAGACCTTTGAGCGCATCGGTCAAGGTTCCTTCGGTACCGTCTACCGTGCGGTGGGCGAGACGTATCCAAGGCTGGCTCTCAAGATTGCCACAGGGAAGACTGAAAGACTGCGGCAGGAGCTCGATGTCCTCAGCAAGGTGTGTACAAAGGGGAAACTGCTACTGCCCCGGTTTGAATTTGGTGCCATCAACAAGGAAGGCGATCTCATTGCGGTTGGCATGGAGCTCTGCGTACCGTGTACGTTACATGACCTCCTTCTAAAAACACCTCTTACCAGCGACGCCGACATGCTTTTTATGGCGTACCAAGTGGTACAAGCCGTTGCCTGCGTTCATGAGCAGCGGTGTATTCATAGAGACGTTAAACTTCAGAACTTTGTATTTGACCTAGACGGCAACTTGAAGCTCATAGACTTTGGCTTGGCATCCAGCATCTGGAACCCTCCACCGGGTGATGTGGTGGCAGGCACTGTTTCGTTTATGGCCCCAGAAATGGCGCATAACGCACTCTACAGAGATCGACGGGTTAGTGTTGGAGCCGCCGCTGATGTTTGGTCGGTGGGCATCGTCCTCTTCTCCATCTTCACGCAGCGCAACCCCTACCCAACAGAATATTCCACTCTCATACCGCAGGATTCAGACGAAGATAGTGATGTTAATGGTGGTGGTGGTGGTGGTGCAGCAGCAGCAGCAGCATCATCATCATCCACCACCACCACTACTCTCCAGAAGGATAATCTTCGTTTGCTCCGCCGTGTAGCTACGGCCGGGTGGTGTTGGCCGGTCGGTTCTAGCGTTTCGAACGAACTCCGGCAACTGGTAGAGTTCATTCTCGTTCCTGATCCCGAGAAGCGTCCTGATGTTGTTGCCATTCTCAGCAGACCGATATGGAACTCTCGGCGCCGCACTCCTCCTCTGGCGGTCATGGAATTCCTAGGGGTCCAGGACGACTTTTTTCTATCCCACGACGAGGAGCACCTGTTTCGTGCGGTGGAGCAACGCAGCGCTGATGTGACTGCCAGCTGCATGGGTAGCCGCGTGAGCAGCCCAATGAGGGAGAATCCCGAGACGGGGGAACGTTCGTCGCTAAAGTTTGTGGCCAGGGAAGAGATGGCAGTGGGCGGTGCTCCAATGCACCAACTTTACGATGTTCGCCCCGAAGCAAGGCAGAAGAGGCCTGTTCGGGAGATATCGGTGGTTATGGCAGAAGAGACGGCAAGAGGGTTTAAGCGCGCTAGGTCAAGACAATCAAAAGATAGCGTCACATCGGCGTCACGCTGCGACTCCAGAACCCGAAGTCGAGTCAACTCTCAGGTGAATTCTCGTGCCACGTCTCCGACAAGGGTGTACCCCAATGGTGCGAAGGATGAAAACGAGGAGAACGAAGCTGCATCACCCGCCAGTGTTTTGACTCTCCTGGCACACAATAATGACGAGGAGGGGTCAAGAACGAGGAAAGGGCTGGGGAGGAAAAAAGTATCACGTGAAGAGGCTGCTGTATCAGTTCCGGGGAGACTTCAAAATGGGACAGGAAACAAGGGTCACTGCATTGAACACCAGGACAATACTTCTGCGGGAGATGGGTTGAGCACTGCAGGAGTGTCGAGGAGGAAGACAGCACCACAGCGCACCTTGGGGATCGCGCTCCATCGCAACACGCAACCCTTCGAACCGCGTGGCAGCGTTAATGAAGTGGTTGACAGTGGAGAGGTTGCAGCAGTTGGGCGCGGTTTGGTGCCGCAAAAACAAGGTCGGAAACAAGGTCGGACTGGAGACGTGTTGAATGCGATTAGCAATAGCATGTATGTGGCACTTGTCTCCATGGAGGCTGTCGTTCGGCAGTTTGCAGAGCAGAAGATGCTCCTGGAGCAAGAGTGCTTCTTCTGTGGCCTTCGCCTCATAGTCGAGGAGGACCAGGACCGCTACAATATATCTTGGCTGGCGGATGAGCAGCGGAGATCGGCTGCCCACCCGCACCATTTTAAGGAAATGCTCCGCGCAAACAAAAAGTACCAGTACGGGTATGTCTGCGACATCTGCGACTTTGAGTTCCTCCCTGATGGAGTGGATCTTCATTTTTTCCACTGCGTATGTGGGAGGGATTTGTGTCCCAAGTGCCATGAGGCGTATAACAGGCTGTGCACCTGTACTGTCTGTGGTAGCGTGTACAAAAACAGTGTGGCGCTGCGTGACCATCGCATGAAGGGTTCTTGCAAATCGGTGGGGATCGGCGGAGGGCGCCCGTGTCCCAACCGGCAGCAACCAACTGCCACCGGAAGCACTGCAAGAAGGGAGGTTGTGGCCGGGTCTGGCGCAGCCGCACGACAGATGACTGCGGCTACCAATAGGGCCACTGGTACTACTACTACTGCTGTTGCCACAACGACGAAGAAGGGGATGGGTGCAAGAGGCTTGGAAAGGAAAGAGAGTGCAAGGGAGTCAGAAACGAGGATGATGACAGCAACAGCCGCAACAACTTCGCCAGCGACGTCATTGTTTAACAGACCCATCAACACGTTGCCAATGGAGCAGTGGAAGCCGATAGAGCGGCTGTCAGTCAGCTACAGAAAGATGCAGCTAACGGCAGAGGAGCGCGAGGTGCTTCTAAACGGTGACTGGATCCGCTACTTTTACCTCTTCCCCATGGAGGAAGAAGGAGTGGAGCCCTTGGCCTTCACTTACCACATCCAGCCGGGACGCACCGGGGCCATCTTTCTCACCCAGAACTTCTCGATGCATTCAGCTGTGATGTCGGTGGTGGAGAATCAGATGCTCATTGTGGACTATGTGGACACACAAGAAAGCAAGGATGTGGCGCGTGCGGTTTCACTTTTGCAGGCAAAATGCATTGCGACCGAAGCTCACGATCTTCTTCAACGTGTTGTCGCTTACGACTGCAACATGATAAAACAGCGTAGAACCCCCGGTACCGTGTCAGTTTACTTGACACCGAAGACACCACACCGCTGCCAGGGTGATCCTTTCGTATATGTTCGTTGGTTTCGCTTCGACACGCAACGTTCCTTGAGTGCGTTCCTGCTCTCCAATGGGGCGGTGCAAGTGTTCGTTGGTAATCAGCACGAGATCCGCTGGTTTGATGAGAGCCGAAAGCTTGTCGTCCGAAGCAACGGTGTCTGCGAGATAATGGATGATGCCACATTTCCCTTGGCATCTGAGGTGAACCGCCTGCTCTACGATGAATTCTAGAGCAAGCTAGAAGCACAAGACTGGCGACACACATTTTCATGTTGGCATTTTTTTTCTTTTTTCCTATTCTACTGTCACTTCCCCAATGCGGCATGGCGCCTTGGCGAGCAGAGAGGGATGCAGTCAGAGGTGAGCTATGGAGGCGGCAGCAGCAGCCCGGTTGCTGCTGCTGCACAGCAAAGGATGATGAGAAGAAATGAGTGGATGCGTGTAAATGAATGGGTGCTTACTTGACATGCCTCGCTGCTTGTGCACAGGGTGCGCATATATTCACACACACGTATACATACATATATATATATAGAGAGAGAGAGAGAGAAAAAAAAAAGAAAGAAAGGGGGAGGAATATATATATATATATATATATAGAGAGAGAGATTTGGGTGCGTACACAGATGCAACGCCTATTTTCAAAAAAAAATTTGACAATGTTTAGGTTTGGGTGTTGCTCGTCTTCTTGTTTTGGTAATACCTCCTTCTTTATTTTGTGCATTGCCAAACATATTTGTGCCCGACTGCTGCAGTTCATTTCTTCATTATATATATATATATATATATTGTTGTTGTTGTTGGCATTGTTGCCCAGTGGTTGTGGACAATAATTAGTTGCCGTAACAGGGGCGAAGGGAGGGAACGTTATAAGTGAGGCCAAGCAGCGCACGAAGGATGGAGACATTCCGCGAGCGTACATTGGCAAATTACTACCAGCCGCGACAGCATCTCCCGTCAAATTTTCCAAGCGTTCTAAAAGAGTACGCGCGGGAGGTCCTCCGCGAACAGCCGGAGGATGTACTGCAGTGGAGTGCTGCCTACTTTAAAAGACTGGCGTTGGAAGCGGATCCAATGCAGACCCACGCAGCGCCACGTGTGGACAACGGCACAACTGCTGTGGGGAACCCGAAGTGCGAGGGGCTTTTGCAGCACATCTTAAATGTGTTTGGCGATATGGACGAGGAGCATGTCGGCTTTCTGCAGGTGTCAGCCATCAAAAAGGCTCTACTGGAGAAGTGTGCTCTGACACCGTCTCAGGTGCTATACGTTTTGACATCCTCACCACTCGTAGAAAGGGACGTGGTAGACTACAAGGTCTTCGCTAGGGAGTCGGCTCGAGCGATTCAGTTCTTTCAAGAAACACATCATGACTTTGTTGTGGGAGATGCCGAGGACGCGACTGTGCATGGACTCTCTCGGCTTGATGTGGAGCAGGAGTTTCTGCGAATCCTCCGTTATGTTGACAAGGCGGACACCGGCATCCTCTCCATTGAGCAGTACTACCACGCACTTCTCAACGCGCCTTATCATTTGACAAACCATGACCTGCGACTTCTGCGCATAGAGGCGGCCCGGAACGAGAAAGACGAGGTGGATTACGAAGCAGAGCTTGCATACATGTTTGACCGCCTCCTCCTAGCAGAGAAGTTTTTCTTGTTTGACGACGAAACATGATGGCAGTGGGTCACCAAGGTATTATGCGAGAATCCCATGTAAGTGTATAGAAGTTGTGGCTGGCGTCGTGCAAAGATTGTGTGTGTGTGTGTGTGCGTGTGTGGAGCGCCTGGTGGAAGGGGTCTTCACAGCCTCTTCATTCAACCCTCCACTCCACCCAACCCGATGACCGCCCTTTTTTTTTTTTTTTTTAAAACACACACACACACACAATAATATATATATATATATATATATATATATACGCACGTGTGTGTGTGTGTATTTTGTTGTTTTTCGTTTTTTTTTTTTTTTTTTGCTTCTCGATTCATTCACTTCCATTTGGTACATCGCTCGTTTTTCATTTTCTTTTCACTCCGTCTGTTTTATTTCACTTTCTATCTTTCTCTCTTTTCTCTGTGTTCTTGGTGACGGAAGCAGCAACAGTGTCTCCAGACTCCGGTCACCACAGACATGGATGTTAACACTCTCCTAGCACTGGCACAGAGTGCGGTGGACACGGGAAACGTCCAGGCTGCCCAGGAGTTCTTCGAGGTCGCCCTAACGCGCAATCCAAACAACATCGATGTGCTGGAGGCGTACGCTGAGTTGATGATTCATCACATGCAGGATATTCCTCGTGCAAAGCAGATGCTGCAGCACGCCATCGGGGTTGACCCGCAGCATGGCTATGTCAAGTATCTTAACCTTGCCCAATTGTGTGATGCTGACGAGTCGCTGGATTGCTACCAGCGAGCTCTTCAAATTGTTCATGCGGAGCTTATGTCGTGCAGCATGGCGGGAAGGAAGAAAATGAACAAGAAGAAAAAACAGCAGGCTCTCCAGGAGACGATTTCCACCATCTACTGCGCCATTGGGGAGCTGTACTTGACCGATTTGTGCTACGCTCCTGATGCGGAGCAGCATTGTGAGGAGGCGGTGATGCAGGCGCTCACATTTTATGCTGAAAATGTAGAAGCACATCAGCTGCAGGCGTCACTGCGGCTCAGTCAGCGTCGCCGAGAGGAGGCTCTGGAGTCTCTCCGTCGCGCGGTGAACTTGACACACACACTCAGTGAGGCACATCAGCCGACTTATGAGTCAAAGGTAGAGTTGGGACGCTTGCTGATGCAGGTGTCTCCTGACGATGCCTACCGCTTTTTTTTAGAGATTTTGCAGCTGGGTGACAATAACCCATACATATGGTTCCTCTTGGGTGAGTCCGCGCGACTCCGCAAGCGGTACATTGACTCAGCACGCCTTCTTCGTCGTGCACGTGTCATGCTGACCGTGTCTGGTGGTGACGCCGATGCACTGAGGGAAGTGGACGCCGCCATTAGTGTGCTTGTAGACGAGATGGGTGGGCCAGCGGCGGTGGAGCAGATACCAGACCTAGATCACCCCAACCCGATTGAATTGCTGCTTCTCGAAGAAGAAGAAGAGGAAGAGGAAAAGGAGACGGTGAATGGCATTATTAGGGACGATGATGGAAAGTTGGATGAACCCGAATGGGAGTCATGTGATGATGATGATGACGACGACGATAGTAACAACGATTAACGTCAGCGAGATAGTGAGGTGGAGAGGAGGGAATTTTCGAAGAGACAGTGAGGGGCGGGGGCGGGGGCGGGGGTGATCGTAAACGCTTAAACGAAAGGAGGAAGCAACAAGCTTCACAAAATGAAATGGAGAGGTGAAAAAAAAAGGAAAAGGTCCGTCTGCTCGTCTCTCTCTCTCTCTCTGTTTGTCTCGGTGTCTGTGCGATTGAGCGCGAAATCACCTGTTGTTGCCGCCACCGCCGCCTTATTCTTGTGTTTACCTTTTGTTTGTTTGTTTCTTGTTGTTGTTGTTGTTGTTTTGGTGGTGGTGGTGGTGGTCTGCGGATGAACGCGTGTATGGTAGGGCAGAAATTCCGCCCTGTGGTGCATCTGTTTTTGGTGTCGCCCTGACGATGAGCCTCATGACGGACCCGAGAAACATCATAATCGAAGATGATGATCAGCTCTATGACTCCTCTGATGCATGCGGAACGAGAGACGAAGAGCGATTTCTTCAGGCTTTTGTTAATCTTTGTGAAATTCAACGCCAGTACAACCTGCAGGAGGAGGGACACCAACACCGACACCGACACCGTATTCAGCTGGAAGGCGGGGCTGGGACGGGGACGAATATGCGACATTCCTCCACCGCTGTGGAGCAACAGCGGCGGCGGCGGCGGCGGGGGCGGCAGCAGCAGCAGCAGCAGCAGCAGCATAGGAAAATGAGGCCGCATCGTTGGGATCCCGCAACGGTGGATCGCCTGACAGCTTCTACCACGGCCTCTAGGGCGAAATCACAGCAGAAACACGTGAACCGGGTAAGTGAGATGATGAATCAGCAGCGCACACCCGAAGTAAAGCGATGTGTTTCACCTGTTGCGACAAAGGCAGGGATGCGCCTGTACGCCGCTGGTATGGGACAGATGCAGCGTCTTGATTGCCTGCGGAAGCAGCAAGCGGAGCGAATGCGGAGAGAGGAGGGTCTAACATTCCAGCCACAGATAACACTGCTGGCCAGGGATCTCAAAGGCAGTGGCTACATGGCCCCACACGAACGCTACAGCCACATGAAGGTGAAGCTTGCGAAGAACCGACTGCTGCAGGAGGAGGAGAGAATAAGCCGCGCCACTGCGGGGTGCACATTTCGTCCTACAGTGACGGCAGTTTCGGAAAAAATGGCTCGGATACGCCGCGAAAGTGAACCCTTTGGTGATGTAGGGGAGCGTTTGTTTTTCGAGGGCGGTCGCCGACTTATTAGACAACAACTCCGCGAGAGGATTTTGGAGCAGAGCAATGATAACCACGTGATTGGTGCCTTTCAAATTACGCAGAAGGAGTCGAGGAAATTGGTATCACGGCTGCTAAAGTGGCAAGAGGTTTGCAATCACAATCGGGAGGCCGCGAAACGGGAGTACATTCGAAGTGTTTCGCAGCCCCAGGTAGTGAAATCAAAGCCAGTGCGTCACACGGAGGCACCAATCCAACAGAACCGCCTGCAGTCGCCATCTTTTGACACAAGGTTTCTGCAAGAGTCGCTAGATCATGAACTCCGACAGATGCGTTGTCGTGCGCTTTTCTTTAAATTTGCCTCGTCAGAGAAGTCAACATCGGTTAGGGTGCAGGATGTGAAGAGGCAGGTGCGGGAGTTATTCCCGGAGGACTCCAGCATAGCTGCGGCGCTGGTGGCGGACTTCAAGGATACCGATGTGATTACCCAAGAGGCATTTGTCGAGAGCCTTATGCGCTTTGAGCAGATTCATGGGCCGCAGCCGTGGGGTCAGCCAACATGTGATCATGTGGTGTCTGCCTTTGGTACGTTGCCTAGTGAGCTTGGCGCTCTAAGCAAGATGGCAGAAACATTGCGGCGAACAAACTCGGCGTCTGCCGCCACCACCGCCCGTTTTTCACTGTCCTCTCCACGAGGAGAGAGCACAGCGATGGTAAAAAAAGCGGCGTCAGCGCGATCTTTGTCGCATCGTCGATCATCATCACTACCTGCGAAGGTGGACTCGCGTCCAGAGGGCCGCAAGCAGCCTTGCTGCAGACATGGTGGAAAAGGGACAAGTCATGTTACAAGGAAACTGGTGCACCAGGGATGCACCACAAAGCAAACAGACGTTGTCAGCAGACCGAGACCGTCGGTGGAGCGACAGTATGCGGTGCAGATGTATCAAACAAATAAGAAGCTTTCGGCGAATAAAAGGAACGCCCCGCAGAAGGTGCCAGAGACGCAGAATGCGGGTGGGGAGTCACCTAGTGCGGACAGCGTGGAAGTGTCTAGCTTCACAGAGGATTGCAGCAGCAGCAGCATGCCGGATGTGCGACGACAAAAGGACATTGTGGCTGAGTTGGAAGCACTTGTAGGGAGTCCTGCGGTGCGCTCTTCCACTGCATCGCCAAAGCAATGCAACTCACGTGTTTACAATGTCAAGCGTGACACTGCGTCCTCCGTAGCGGCCTCTTCGCACCCAAAACGTTCTTGCGGGGGGAAGGCTCCTGCGTCGGCTGTCGCACTATCTGCTAGATACGCTCACTCGTGTGGTGCTGACCGTGCAACGCAGGAGGAGTTTTTTCAAAAGATGGAGGAACTGCTTGGTATGGGGACTAGCTCATGATTTGTTTGTCTGAGCGTTTTATTATTTACAACAACAACAACAAAATGTGGTTGTTGTTGTTTCTGGAATTTTGTTTGTTGCGAAGACTAGATGGTGCCCATAGATTGCGTCAATTCGCTGGTGAAAGAAGAAGCGGAAGAGAAAGAGAGAGAGAGAGAGAGAGAGGGGCACTGCCGTTCCCAACCGTTGCATATCACATGCAGCTAAACTGGTGCCAATCACTGCAAGATGAATTCTCACCACCTTCCCACCTCCAAAAAAGCGAGGATAATCATAATAATATTAATAATCATCATCATCATTTGTTGCTTCTTCCGCTCGTGCTTCTCTCTTCTTTTCCCACTTTCTTTCTTTCTTTCTTTCTTTCTTTTGTTTGTTTCTGCTTGCTGGGTCGGTGGTAGCGTATATTCGTGCTGCACACCGCTCCCCATGGGTGATCCCTTTGTGCGCCCTGGACTAACGTACCAGCCACACATTGAACAGGTGCTGCTGCGTAACGAGGGGACCCTGACGCTTGAGAGTAGTAAGGACGACTGGATTCGGTATCAACACCGAGACACATTAGCGAGTCTCATCCTGCATCGCGACAGACTGGAATACCTTTCAATGGTGGAGAACGCTGCACCCGCGCGAATGGAGCGCATTCTGTTGGAGCGTGCATTAGATCCTACGCGAAAACGGGAGCGGTCTAACACCTGACAAGAACTGTGGAGATGGTTGCCACACAGAAAAACAAAAACGAAAAAAGAAGTTCGCCTCTACGTGTTGGTGACAAGCCTCACCACCGCGCTCTTGTGGAGTGTTTTCCTTTTCTTTTGTTTTTACCTTTGTTTGTTTGCTTGTCAGGGACAAATAAGCGAATGCGCGACGAATGAAAATGAAGTGGATAGGGGTGTATTATTCTGTTTTTACCTGTATTTGATTTCCAACAACAAATGCTTGATAGTGGTTGCACTGGACTGCTTTTCTTCGGCCTTTCCTCCTCTCCCATTGCTCTGGAAGGCGGTGGCGGTGAAGGTGGACAGTTGAGGCAATAGCACCCTAATTCTGTTACCGGGAGGAGACGACGTCTGCCGGATGAGACTCCCCACGCTTCTCCCTTCACCGAGGTGTATCTTTCCCCGTGCTGCTGCTCCTCCTTTTTGTCCTTCTGATGTGCAGCGGCGCTTTCAGGGACGGATTCAAAACAAGGGCTATCGCACACAGCCGACGGTGCCGGATCGCCTCAAAGATGCCATGTCTCTCTTTGGTACCGATGCGCACAATGTCACTCCAGACGACCCACCGTACGTGCCGGAGGAGCGACGGATGCACATGACGAAGGAGATTATGGGGAGCAATCATAACATGAAGAACCACGCAAAGCTGGACAGATTGCGGGCTGCGTTGGACACTGTGCACAACGAGGGTCCTGATCACGAGGGGTGGAAGGAGGTGTATCTTTTTCTTCGCACCACCGAGATGTGTTGTGAGCTGCAGAAGGACACAACAGATGTTTTTCCAAAGGGTAAGAAACTCTGGATTAATCTGGATGAGTGTGAGGAAAAGCGGCGCCCTGTACTGATGCAAATGCCAAACGGCATCTTGGTTTTTCCTGTCTTTTCAATGGAGGAGTACATGGACCACTATTTTGGTCGGGTGGACGTGTTTGAGTCGTGTTGGTTTCCCGTTCCAAGGATGGGTACCCGCTACGAGGAATTCTGCAAACTGCCATTTCCGGTGTCGGCTGTTGGGAACATACAACACCTAAGTGCCCTCGCGACCGTTGCGCTACCAGGATTGCACTTTGGCATTCTCGTAAACCCTGGGCAGCGGACGAGCAAGTTCATTACGTATCCGGAGATGGTCGAGCTAACCAAACAGAAACAAATGCGCCCACGGGATCGTAACACCAACCTGAAAAGAAGGAATGGCGATGTCGATGAGGATCTGTTTGAACGCAGCCTTTGCTCTGGTTTTGACACGAGAAAACTTGTGATGAAGCGCGTTGAACCGACGCAGGTGCTAGAGCTGCTTTCGCGCCGCCCCAAGATACCACAGGTGGCACAGTTGGAGCTGCACCTTCTCCTCTTTGAGTTTGAAGCCATATCACGCGTCCTTGTGCGCACAGTGGACCGCCCGCGGTGGCGACGCATGCTTGGTGCCTCAGACAGGATGACCCAGATCGATGTGGTGCTCGAGGGAGCGGGAAAACCGGATCGTGCGATATTTGAGCGGATCAAAAGATGGAGTTTCATGCACGAATTTCACTCGGACGTACACATTGAATTCACCGCGGTGGCGCCGCAGAGGAAAGAAGGGGACGAGATGATGGTTGTTTATGACTCGACCGATGGTCGGCTCCTGCGGGGTATGAAGACCTTTAAGGGCATCACGCTTCGAAAATCTATCGGGTACGATGATCCGCTTCTTGACGCTCACGGAAATCCGGCATCGTTCAGAGAGAATAGGTGACAGTCAAGATGATGGTGATGTTGTATGCGCCTGTGTGGGAAGTAGGACGGGAGGGCGAGACGAGGTCAGCAACAAGGGTGATGGTGGTGGTGATGGGTGGGGCATGCATGACTGTGGGAAATTCGATGCGTGTGTCGCTT
The DNA here is from genome assembly GCA_030849745.1 of Trypanosoma scelopori. Classification (NCBI taxonomy): domain Eukaryota; phylum Euglenozoa; class Kinetoplastea; order Trypanosomatida; family Trypanosomatidae; genus Trypanosoma; species Trypanosoma scelopori. The sequence continues at coordinate 172,638 of JASANX010001063.1, forward strand.
TACATTTTTATTTTTGTTTTCCCTGCACGCTGCGAGCTCGAGTCGTACATGTATATGTATATTGCGTCTCTGTCTGCCTGTCTGTGTAGAACTCTGCAGGTTTTTTTTTGTTTTTTTTTTTCTTCGCGGACGCTAAACTCTTCATGACCTCATCATTTTTTCTTCTGTCGACGTCCACCTAGACGACGACGACGGCGAAAAGCAACGGCCAAAAAAAAAAAAAAAACATTAAAGGCCTGCATCGTGTAGGAGGGTGCTGAGAGAATGGATTCGAGCGCAACGATTACGTTTCTTCACACCATTGGGAACCTGAAGGAAACACCTCGCACCGGATGGGTAGAGCACGGTATTCCTAATCCGGAATCGGTCTCGGACCACATGTATCGCGCAGCAGTTATGTGCATGATGTGCCCAGACCCAACGCTAAATCGTGAAAGGCTGATTCGTATGGCTCTTTGTCACGATGCTGGCGAATGCATTATTGGTGACATCTCACCCAGGATGGGTGTGCCGAAGGAAGAGAAGTACCGACAAGAAAAGGCGGCGGTGTCGCATCTCAGCGGACTTCTGCAAGGAAACTCACCTCTTTCAGGTGAGCTGCTGGAATTGTGGGAGGAGTACGAGGCGCAAACCTCACCTGAAGCGCGGTTTCTAAAAGACATTGATCTTCTAGAGATGGTGACGCAGGCGCATGCTTATGAGATGGCTAACCCGGAAAAGGACCTCAGTTCTTTCTTCGCCTCCGGCGCGAAGATTCAGCACCCGTGGGCGAGGGGTATTTACGAAACCCTTTTGAACTCCCGCACCACGGGGAAAGGGGCGATTTGTGATTCTTGATTGGTAATTGTATATATATATATATATATATATATATATATTTGCTTGTGAGTCATGGCGCCTTGTCGACTAATTGAATACGAAGCACTTGCATGGCTATACAAGTGACGTGACTATGCCTTCTGTATTCTCTGCCCTTTCCATCTCTATTCAGCCTTTTCTTCGCTGTCTGCTTTTCGATTTTGCTGTTGTTGTTGTTGTTTCTGTCACTTTCATGGTTTCTCTTCTCATCATCTTCATCGCTGCATCGTACCCACCCACACAAACTCTCTCTCTCTTTATGTATATTCGTGCTAGTCCTCGCAGTGTGGGGCTTGGGATGGATAATTTAGACGGGTTACATGAGCGCGTCATAAAGGAGTTGTCAGATGCCGGGCTTCTCGACTTGCTGCAGACGGTCGCACTGAACACCATTGGTGTTCATTTGCATCCGGAGCCGCACTTCTTTTTGCTTCCTGTTGAGGTAGACAATGCAGTCTCGGCGCTACTAGTGGTAACTCAGGTGCTGGATCAACGTGATACCATTTTTGATGCTGCATTGCAGAACTGTCAAGCGGCGTGGAAGAGGGCTCTGGAGTCGTTGGATGTGACGGGCAAAGGTCTCCTGCGCGCCGAAGACGTCGCCGCAGCGATGTCGTATAGTACGCACTTGTCGCAGTTCCGTGCTCTGTGGCTGCGTCTGTTTGGTCCTGCATATCCGTCTTCATCGCCTCGAGAGGTTCCTCCACATATGTTTGCTGTATGTTGGTCTCAGCTGCGGTCTGCTGACAGAGTCGACTGGATTCGTGTGGTGCAGGAGAGTGCGCAGCGGACAATTTCCGAACTTCAATTAGGGAATGCACCGGCGTTTACATACGTCTTGTTCGTGATGCAGCGGGCTCTTGCAGTGCGGGTGACGCTGCTGGAGTGCTTGGCCGAGATGTTCGAGAATTCTGCTGCCCGCATTGAGGTGATGGTCGTTGTACGCTACATGTATGTGGCATACGAAGCGCTGCAGGAGATGGCGGAGTTGCAGATGCTGTGGGAGCGCATGGGTCTGTTTCTAGCCGAGCGCATTGCAAGTTGTGTGCGCCTTGACGATTATGAAGCTCATACTTGTGGGGATGTTGGCTTTGATTCCCATAGGGATTATACCATGCCCTGCGCTGCGAGGATGCATGCATTGCTTCCGACACGATGCCCTTTCCTGTGGATTCTGCAGCGTCTCGTATGGTGCATGTACGGCCGCCTTTCGCTCCTTTTCAGTAGCTGTTTTTTCATGGCCATACCGTTTCAACCACTGCGCCAGAGTGCGCTGCAGCAAGGGAAGAGGGAGCTGGAGCAACAACAGCATTTGGAATGGGAAGGGGAGGGTGGAGAGCAACAGCAATGTGAGGAGAAGAGGATGTCAAATGCATCTTCGCAGCCGTCCTCCCCTGCATTGCATCCCCCTCTTTATTTGAATTTTGCGGACACAGATGATGGGGAACGAAATTTCTTGGACATGTGTGGCTGCCATCTGCTGGGCAAGTCACTGTGGGATATCACGCATGAGCGGCGTGGAGCGACGCTACTCGTGATTACCGACTGCACGCGGCGGCGAGGACGGCGTGCGTGGCAGCACAACCGCTACACCGTCAATACCACTACCGCCATCACCAACGTTGCCACTGACGATGACGCATCCGGGGTGCAGGGGTTCAGTCATTGGGTGCTCAATTTTGTTTTCCCCCGTTCGCGTCTCTCACGTGATGCGTCACGGCGTGAACAACAAGAAGCGATGCTGCTCCACTCTATTGTTTTCCAGGCGGCTGGATCCACAGAGCGACGATTACACTTTAAAAACATCGGATCGGTGTTTTATGTTGTGCGTAGCGATAATGATACAGATGGTGGAAGGTTGCATTTTATACTCCTGCTACATCGTGACACGGCGGCGTCGGGTGCAATGGAGGGCATGAGTCTGACGGCAGCCGAAGAGAAGGAAGAGGAGGAGTTCAGATGGGCGTTCCGCTCGCTGGAAACAGTGTGTGCAGAGTGGAGCATGCCACACATCTGCAATCTCGCCATTCGACTTGCAGCATGGGGCAGATGACTGCGTTGTGCGCCGTTCTGGGGTTCTTTTTTCTTTCGTTTTGTTGTTGTTGTTGTGGACTGTCTTTCTATTTCAGTTTCATTGATTCTGTCTGTGTGTCGTTGTCACCTCTCCGTGTCCCTCGCCCGGGGCGGGTCTGTGCTGCACTGCTGAGCGTGGAGCCACCGTTTTCTTTCCTTTCCTTTCCTTTCTTTTCCCCGTCTCGAGCACATTTGGTAGGTTTGTGAAAGTAAAAAAAAAAAAAAAACTCGGAGAGGCGAGAAGAGCGACATCCTATAATCATTACTATTAGCATCAAGCACTGCCACTGCCACTACATTCGTTCAGTATCTGCTGCCGTATGCGTGTTGCTGCAGCCACACAGAGCGAAACCCCCCTTCGCCGCGCCACTCCGGTCGCGAGGAGGGATGGGAGTATCACTCCGACTCGGAGATCTCAGATGGAGAGGTCGAGGATGTGGGAGCGCACCAGCAACGGGGGTAGCTCCGCACAGCGTTCGATGCCTTCTCTTGACTTTAAGCGGAAGAACAGGAGGGATTTGTGGCCAGTTCGAAGCTCTCTCATTTTTGACGATCGATCTGTGACCACCCTTACTCACACAAGCAGCGTCTACAGCCCGCCACCTTTCCACCCGAAGGAGGCAGCTGAGTTTTGGAGTCGCATGAAGGAGGATAATGATCGGCTGACTGAAATGCACCAGAAAATCTGTGAGAGTAAGGGCATCCTCCTTCAGCCCAAAAAGCGTTCGGGGTCTAGCGCATCGCATGGCGCGGCTGACATGCGTAGCGGGTCTGTCAAGAGCCACTCAGCCAACCCTCGCTCAGCAGCAGATGCCTCTTCCCCCGCTTCGCACCGACGAGGTGCGTCCGGAGAGAGACAGCAGCGACCCTGTTCCACGCCCTTGGCCCCAAAAGTAAAAATTCAAAGCCGGAGTCTTTTGAACGACGCCGACGCCGCCGCCTGCTCGGAGAGAGCCAGTGATGTTTCGCGTTTAACCTCCCGTCACGCCGCCTACAGCCCCGCTGAGAAGAACAACACTCCCGCGGGAATTCCGGCTGGGCAGTTGGCAACGAAGCAGCGACCCACTATATCAGCCGATGCTGACAAGGGCGGGTTCGCGAATGGAACGTATACATCTGTGGATCGGCGTGCTGCCCGAGATGCCAACCAGAGGAAAAAGCAGCGGTCAGCGGATCGTGGAAACGCTTTGAAGCTGAAGATCAACGACAATGTGGAGACAACATCCTCGTCAGAAAGTCCCGTATCGGGGCAAATGAACGGGAGGAGGGAAACGGCGCCGTATGTGGATGAGCTTACTGGTGCCAGGTAGTCTAATTTCACGCCCAAGGGACTGTATATTCAAGTACGGAATACTCCCCATTTATCAACAGGGGAAGTAAGCTCGCGTAAGGACTCAAGAACAGCAAACGAAAAGAGAGAAAGAGAGCGAGAGAAAATGTGCGCTCGTGTAGGGAAGCAGTTTATTGCCGAGTAATCCACCTACGTGACGCTGTTTCTTCCCAAAGTAGGAGTAGAAGACGCAAAAGGCAATGCAAGAGGCTCAGTGGTCATGCACAAGAGTGGGTGTGGGAGTGTGGATGAATGGCAAAAGGAAACGGAGACAGAGGATTGGAGAAGAACGATGCGTGGAGAAAATAAGGGGTTTAAGTGGCAAGACGCGAACAGAAAAACAACAACAACAACAAGAGGGGAAAAGTCAAAAAAGCGAGCGTGTGAAAAGTGAGACGCGGAACATGATGCACAGAGAAAACACCTGCCTCCTCCTCCTCAGTCCTCAGAGTCCGAGAAGCAAGAGAAAAGAAAATGGAGTAAATCTTTTACCGCGCCCTTTAATTAACCGAAAAAAAAAAAAAAGGATGCACACGCACATATGCCATGAAAAAAAAAAATAAAAATCAAAAAATCAGAAAAAAAAAAAACAATACATGGGGGAACAGGGCGGGGGGTTGTAATCTCTGCACTGAGCCGTCATTTCTGGGAGGCAGGGATAAGTCTGTCATGTTATCATGTGCGTGTGTGTTTGTGCCTATTTGGAACCGTGTGTGTTTGTGTAGATGGACGGGTTGAAGTCAGCGGGTATATATATATATATATGTGTGTGTGTGTGTTGACTGGGCAGGGAGGGATGGGGAAGGGGGAACACACGCAAAGAAGACTGCTGTTACACCGCAACCACAACCGCTGCCGCCGCCATTGGTGTATATTTCTCTTTGCTTTGCACCGGCTCTTCTAGCAGGCTGTCCCACTACGAATCAACATGGGAGTGGCAAAACAAGAATAATAGCTTCCAGGAGAGTGGGAGTGTGGTGGGGCGAAGAGGCAAAAAAAAAAAGAAAAAAGAGGGACGGAAACAACAGGGGCAGTGATATGTTGGCAACGAGAAAGTGAAGAGTGAAGTGGAGGAGGGGAGACGCAAAAACAAAAACAAAAAAAACTGACGCACGGGGAATGGGGTTTCAAAGTAAAAAAGAACAGGGGGGGGGGGAAAGATGGATGGATGGACGCTCCTTTTTTTTCTTCTTTTTTCCCCTTCAGCCTTCCCTGTTCACCACACCGATATGTTTTCTTCCGCTGCTCCATCGCCCTCCTCCACCGCAGTGCGGTGCCTCTCTCTCTCTCTTTTTTTTTCCCCTCCCCCCTCCGATGGATCAGGCTGCAGCGCGTTGCAGGCAGAGGCATATACACACACATATACATGTCTGGTGTGTCTGTCTGTACGTGTACGACTGTTTCTCTTCCACACTCACTCTCCCACTCTTTGTGCGTGTATGTGTATTAGCAATGTATGCATGTATCTGTGTAGGATGCTGCGGCGACATGGGGAGGGGGAACTCTCTCTCTCTCTGTGTGTGTGTGTGGGGGGGGGGATGCAGCTACCTGCGCTGATGCACTTGAACTGCGGACTATGCTTCAAGGTTTCTTTCGTTACTTTTTCTTTTTTCCTTTATTTTTTGTTTTTAGTTTTTGTTTTGCACTCCGCCCATCTGCTTCTCTCCGTCCTCATTTCCATCAAAACGCGGGAAAATATAAATACGCACACGCATTTACACCCAGACGTTCATCGACGTGCGTGTGCGTCTGCTCTGTTGTTGATGTGCACGTGATCCGTTGACTCTCTGTAGCGCCTCTCAACTGTTCCTCTTCTTTTTCTTTTCCCGTCGCTTCTGCTGCGCGGTGCATCAAATTCACTATTATTATATATATATATATATATTTTTTTGGTGTCCAAGTCTTTGCCAGCCTCTTAAAACAAAAAAAAAAAAAAGAAGAAAAATAAGGAAACTAACAAACAAAACAAAACAAACAAAAAGAAAACAAAATACAAACGAACAGAAGCAAACAAACCGGAAGAGAGACAATAGTTAAGTACAAACCCCAGTAGTAGTAGTTAAAAAAAGAAAAGAAAAGGCAGCTGCGCGCAAACCGACGAACCAACACCATAGACGCAGCACCAGGAGATACACAACGACATCCCACCAAACAAGCAAACAAACAACAAAAACAAGAAAAGTAGAACACATAAATTGACGGGGAAGAAAAAGAAACACACATACTCACAGACACACGAGAAAAAAAAAACAAAAAACAAGCAAACAGCAAGACAAGAGAAAGAGCGAGTACAAACAACAACTTGGGGGTTGGGGGAAAGAAGAAAAGCAAAAGCGAAACACACACACAAAAAAAAACGGAAGGCAGGTAAAGAATCACACGTACACGAAAAGAAAGAAATAAACCGACATATATCAACACAAGAGGATCATGTCGGCGTTTCCTGCTGTAAACCCTTCCATCTGGGTTGGTGGCCTTGACCCAAACCTCAACGAGCAAAAGTTGTATGACCACTTTGTGCGAATCGGTCCTGTTGCTTCTGTCCGTGTATGTGTCGACTCTGTCACGCAGAAATCTCTTGGCTACGGCTACGTGAACTTTCAAAACCCGGCCGATGCCGAGAAGGCGTTGGACCAGGCCGGTGTCAAACTTGGGTCGAAGCACATCCGCATTGCGAAGATTCAGCGCGATCCGTCAAAGCGCCGAAGCGGTGTGACTAATATTGTAGTGAAAAAGCTCCCACCCACTGTGGACACATACGCCCTTAAGGAGATGTTCTCCAAATTCGGTCGTCTCACCGCCATTGGCCTCGCCACAAACGAAAACGGCGAGTCTCGCGGTTACGCCCGCATCTCTTACGAGAAGGAGGAGTCTGCAGTGGAGGCGGTGCAGGAGGTCAATGGAATGGAAATCGACGAGTGTGTCATTACGGTGGAGAGGTACCAGCCGCACCACCGGGAGGAGCAGCTGAAGCAGTTTACCAACCTCTATGTGAAGAACCTTGATTCCTCCGTCACCGATGAGAAGCTCAGGGAGGTGTTCTCCCCTTTTGGCGAGGTGACATCGGCCAAGGTTCGTGAACTGGCCACAAACCAGACGGTTGGTTTTGCGTACGTCGCATACGCTACACATGAGGCAGCTGCCAAGGCCGTTGAGGAGCTGGATGACAAGGAAAGCCCTCTGGCAAAGGAGGGGACGAAGCTGAGTGTGTGTCGCTTCAGATCTCGTGAAGAGCGCCAGCGCGAGCGCGAACGTCTGCGCCGTGAACGCCAGCAACAGCACAGCAAGTATCCCAATCTTTATGTGAAGAACTTTGATGATACCGTTACCAGCGACCGTCTCAAGGAGCTCTTTGAACGCTATGGCGAGACTGTTTCAGTTAGCGTCATGATGGACAAGGCCACTAAGGTATCCCGCTGCTTCGGTTTCGTTTCGTTCAAGGAGCAAAGCGCAGCGAGCCGTGCCATTCAGGAGCTTCACGGGAGCACGTCTTTGGGACCACGTCCGCTCTTTGTGACGTACGCCCTCCGCAAGGATGCCCGTCGCCAGACGCTGGAGGACATGCGCAATAAGCAGCCACGCATGCGCCAGCCGCCCATGAGCGGCTTGATGGGTGGTATGATGGGGCCGCAGCTGGGTTTCATGAACCCACAGACGATGTTCAATGGCGTTCCTTTTGTGAACCCACGCATGCCCATGATGCCCACCACAATGGGCATGGGTGGTCCGATGCGTCCGCTTGGACCGACTCCCATGAATCAGGTGCGGGCGCGTCCCGCCCCGCAGCGCCCTCCGATGCAGCAAATGATGGCGCCGCCGCCGCAGCAGCAGCAACCGCCGCAGCAGCAGCCAGTGCCTCACGGGCAGAACCTGTCGACAGTCCTTGCGAACCTGACTCCCGAGCAGCAGAAGAACGTCTTGGGTGAGCGTCTGTACAACTACATTGTGCGTGTGAACCCCTCCGTGGCTGCGAAGGTCACAGGTATGCTTTTGGAGATGGACAACAGCGAGATTCTCAACCTCCTAGATACTCCTGGACTTCTGGACACCAAGGTGCAGGAGGCCCTCGATGTGCTCAACCGTCACATGAGCGTGTAGCGAGTGTGTGCTTGCGCCTGTATTGGGCCATTGGGAGACCGGGAGAAACATGAAGGCGGGGGAGGGGGAGGGATAGTGATGGAGGTAAAAAAAAAAAAAGAAGTATCACTTCATAAGCCAAACAAGGGACAAATCATGGAGGAAGAATGGGGGTGGGTGCGGGGCAGGAGCGAGCAGAGAGGAATACAAGGCAGGACAAATCACGTCGAGGCGGAAATTGGAAGAATAAATCAAAAAGAAGAAGAAGAGCACTAAGTGAAGCAAAATAATCGAAGAGAAAAAAAAATTAACAAAAAGTTCCGTTTTTTTTTTTTGGTTTTTATTAACTGGGGGACCGAACGGAGGGGTTGAACCCAAGAAGGTGGGGTTGGGGCTGGGGGAGGGCGGGTTAACGGGGAGCGGAGAGGCGATGCACATTCCTCCTCCTTCCGTTTTACTGTGACCTCCTCCTCCTCCTCCTCCTCTTCCGTCGATGTTTCTTTCATTCTTTTCTCCTTTTTTTTTTCTTTGATCACATGTTGCGGCGGCGAAGGGGGTGGAGGAGGAGGAGGAGACCAAAAAGAGAAGAAAAACTGAGAAAAGAAAACCAGAGGCGAAGGGGCTTCACCCCCCCCCTTTTTTTTTGTTTTGACACTTCTCTCTGTAAATCTCTCTTCCCTTGCAAGATGAAAAATTTCTAAAAGGGAGGAGGAGCAGCACAGAAGGCACTTGCTCCCTCTTTCTTCCGCTCTTTTACCGCCCCACATCCCGACTCTTTGCAACTTGCCTGTGTGCGTGTGTGTTGTGTGCCTGTGCATGCGTTGCCTGGGTGCTACCGCGACTGACGAAATTCCATTTGATTTGTTTGACTCCCTACGTATTCCAACTCAACAACAATTAAATGGTACGAGCCACACGACATTTCCCACCGTTGCCACTGCCTGCAGGCGTGCAGTCAGTCGCCATGTGTGGGTCACGGGTCATAAATATATAAATATATTTATATATTGGTTCTCCTCCATTCCAAAAGGAGAAAAAAAAAGAAGAAAATACTGAAAGCTGAGGGGAGGAGGAGGGGCGAGAGAAGGGATGGATAAGATAATGCGTCGCAATGGGGTGTGCCATTGCTGAAAAGGAATTGTATGGGGGAACTAGTGATGGAAGAGGATGAGTGAGACTGAGATGATGTTTTTTCTTAATACAAGGAGAACTCAACCTGCGCCTCTCTTTCTTTCTTCCGCTGCACCACAGAAGGGCAGGTGCGTGCGTGCGTGTGTGTGTGTGTGTGTGAGGGGGGGGGGGGGGGGTGAGGTGCCGTTAACAGCATCCACGAGAGGAAGACATTGTGTCTAGTGTGGAAAGCGAGGCAGTGGTGGCGGTGACACGCTAGAGCTGCACCAGGGAGGGACAGAGGGGAAGAGATGTGTCGATGGGTGGAGGAATGAGGCGATGATAGAGAGAGTGCGTGTGGTGGAGAGGCGGCAAGCACACACACTCACACACTCGCTCACTCACATGCATCTGCACATGGACGCGCCCAGAAGAAAACGGAAGGGAAAAAAAAAAGATATGAGTTTCTTAAGCTGCAGCGGATGCAAACTACTAAAGAAAAATAAGAACAAGAGAGAGAGGAGAGCCCGCCACTCCGGTGTCAACCCTTCGCCCACACGCATGCACATTACAAACGCTGGGGAGAAGGTGGAGATGCGTGGGGCAACGGCATACGCAAATACGAAGCAAGGGAGGGGCGGGGTGAGAGGGAGAGAAGGAGAGAGACAAAGCTCACAAGTGCGCGCAATGAGAGGACTAGAGAGGGAAAACAAAGCAATACGAAAAGGAAAAAAAAAGAAAAGGGGGGAGGCGGGGGTGATGGAAGGCGGAGAAATGCGTGAGACACGCAAAAGAAAACAACAAAAAAAAACAAAAGGAGAAAATAATAATGATAATAAACGAGCTGTTGAAAACAATAATTAAAAACAAAACAAAAATTTTTTTTTTCGTGTTGTGAGAGTTGATTTTGCTTGAGCGTGTTTGGTCTCCCTTTTTGTTATTCCCACTGCCTCCACGCACGCACACGCACACCCCCCTCGTTGTTGTCGTTGTTGTTGTTCCCCCTCTTTTATTGTTCGTCTGTGCCGCATTCGCTCCAAGGGGCGACAATTGCGAGAAACAATCTTTTCGCCGCGTATTCTTCCCTGATTACTTCCCGCGCATTGTTTCTCTCTCTCTCTCTCTCTGGCGGCTGCAAAGGAGGTGAAATAGTACGCACACACACGCACACGCCCGTTGTTTCTTTGAAGGCGTATACGCGACAGGCCTGACACGAAAAGAGTGGGGGTAAGAAACGAAAACAAAGGCTTTTCAAACCAAAAATAGAAAGCATGGGCTTACACCCAGAGGCGCAGTCGTTGATGGAGAGGAATGGACTGAAATGATACGAACATAAGAACCGAAGAGAATGGGTGAGGCAGAAACGAAGACCCCCTCCCCCTCCCCCCCCAAAAAAAAAAAAAAATGGATCTTATCTCTGGTTCGATGGCAACCTCTCATCATTTGCCTGTTTGTTTTCTGGTGACTACTCTTTGTTCTCCACTTCCCTCACCCCCTCCCCCGCCCTGCATCTTTGCTCTGTCGCCATCTACACTTTTTCCTCCTTAATCGCGGTGGCTTGTGAAGCTCGTTTTTCCTTTTTCCGCCTTTTGACAGTAGAACATCTCGTGCAAAACTGTTTCGCCACCCTCTGGCGTCAGTCTTCATGCAGGACTGGTGTAAGAGAGATGGTGGTTGTATGAAACGGGTTGAGGAGGAGGAGGAGAGGGGGTATTTGCGTGAGAGAAAGCATGGTGACAAAGGTAGCAACAACAAGACGGGGACCCCGAAGACGATGGAAACGGAGATTGTGTGTGTGTGTGGGATGGGGAAGCACTGGGATGGGACAAGAAGAGGGAGAGTGAGTGGTGGGAGATTGAGTCGAGGTTGAGACAAGAGGGGGAGGGGAGGGTCAATGGATGGACAAGTGAAGAGAGGAAGGACGGAGACGCTGACGAAGCATGTCTCCCGCTCGGTGCGAAGAAGAACGATGGCCCATAGTATATATATATATATTTATATATACTGAGCAACTAAAAAGGAAAAGCAAAAAAAAAAAAAAAATAGGATACATAACAAGAACAAAAATAAAAAAACTGAAGATCATCATCGGTCCACCTGGGCAGACGTAAAACGAATGATCTCTGAAGGCTGGTTGGTTGGTTGGTTGGTTGGGGGGGGGGGAGGGGGTGAGGCGTATGTTGATGATTTTGCTGCATGGAGGCTTGTGGAACGTGAGCGGGGGTTGTGCATTACTAAACGCGTTTCTTCTGCTCCTCTTGTATCTGTCGTGCAGATCTATAATGTCAAGAGTGGTTTCTCAGCATTTACTGTTCTCTTAGTAGCAACTTCGAGCGAGGTGTTCTGGTGGTATTTCTCTCTTGATATATATATATATATATATATATACATCAAGAGGTAGAGAGAAAGAGAGAGGACGATAGTGTGTGGGAAAGTCGTTTGTGCGGTGTGGAGCCGAGTTTGCGGAATAAGGAGGGGCATTTTGGCGTCTTCTGGCAACTACTCACAACGTCCACTTTATGATGTTTGCACTTTTACACTGGATTGCAACATCGGTGTTGTTTGATGTTGGCCTCTTGTACGCTGTGTTTGTCGCGCTGCTTCCGTCTCTCGGGGAGACGACTGGGGATGTGGATGCCACTAGAAGCAAGAATGCGATCAACCTTCCGATTAGCTCGCTGAAGCTATGGCTGATACTCACCTTTCTCGCGTCGCTCTCGTATGTGGGCATGGACTGCCTTCCCCTCTTTCTTGAGGCTCGAGTCATGTTTACATGGTTTCTTCTTACTGTGCCACCAGCGTCTCATGCAAAGGTGTACGACAACACCTTTGAACCTCTGCTTGGGTGTGCGGGGAGGGCTATCACTGCGCTGGAGAGTAACCGGCTGATTACCCGCAGGGTCGGACTCAAGATGGCGCGCGGTTGCGTGGAGTTGGCGGTGCTCATCATGAAACACGTTGCGCGCTGCGGAGTGCTGGATGGCGATGAGATTCACAACGTTATGGGGGGACTGGCGTTTACCCGCCGGGCCCTGCGCTACGCGGAGGCAATGCAGCGGGGAGGAGTCCCATCGTCAGTCTCTTGTTCACATCACAGGCTGATGGAATCGGATAAATGACTTCTACTTATATATATATATATCTTAGATGCAGAAAAGAGGAAAGGACACACGTCTCCATCTTGACAAGATCCGGAAATTTCTCGTTACCGCTGTTTTTCATCTGTTTTTGTCTCCGTACATCACCCCCCCCCTTTTTTTTTTTTTCCTCATTATTATTATTATTATTGGTGTTATTGTTACTAAAGTTGGTGTTCCATTTGGTTCATCTCTCGCATGTAACTCCTTCCCCTTCCGCTCATGTGCTTCATTGTCCTCCCCCTTTCTCTGCTCTTCTTTGGCACTGGATGAAGAGAAGAAAAAGGGTGGAGCGGGGGGACGAGTGGAGGGAAAAAAATAAATAAATAAATCCATCTACTAATAATGAACCGGCACAGGAAGTTCTACAGTACTCTCGATGATAACCTCGATGAGGACGATTACTACGAAGAGTATATGGATGACGATGAATACTACGAAGAGGATGAGTTGCAGTATATCGTTGGGGGCGGGGCTGCTGCTGCTGCTGCTGCTCCGCCGCCGCCGCCGCCGCCGCCGCAGCAGCAGCCAGGCACCCGGGGTGAATCTGCTGCGCAAGGGGGTTCACCAGAGGAGGCCACCGCTTTCGATCCGAATGACGTGGACTACTCGCTTCTCATCGTGCTTCTGCCCAGGCTTCAAGAGAAATGGGCCGAACTTAACTCTAGGGAAGGGTTGATGGTCGAACTTGCGCAAAGCTGCGCTGTTGATTCACTCCGTGAATGTAACTACGATGTGGAAAGGGCCGCTGTTTTTGCTTTGAAAAGGGCCAGTGAAGTGCAGTTGGATGCCGACGTACAAGTACCACCGAAACTCTCTGCGGCGCCCGACAATACCGTTACTAGTGACACCATGGTGATTACTCCTCCATCTATTCCTGCCCGTGCCCACAGAGGGGGTACTCTGAAACTTGGGCAAGGCAATAAGACCATAACCAAGACGGCTGAAGAGGCCAAGCCTGTGACAAGCAGCGACACTAACGGCATTCCTAGCCCGAAGAAGAAGGAGGAGATTGCAGTTCGAGAGGTGATGCCTAGCCCCCAAAAGCAGGATTGCACATTTATCATTGCAGGTCATGTGGATGCTGGAAAGAGCACAACGATTGGCCACTTACTACTTCTCCTTGGAAAGGTGTTGCAGGCGGACGTAGACAAGAACGAGAGGGATGCCCGCCAGCTGAACAAGGAGTCTTTCAAGTACGCGTGGCTGTTAGATCAGTCTGAGGAGGAGCGCCGACGCGGTGTTACAATCGATGCCGGCTCCTACTGTTTCGAAACCGAACATCGCCGTATTCACGTTTTGGATGCTCCCGGCCACAAAGACTATGTGCTCAACATGATCAGTAGCGCCACACAGGCGGATGCAGCACTTCTTGTGGTAACTGCTGCCATCTCCGAATTTGAAGTGGGACTTGCACATGGAACAAAAAATCACCTTGTTGTTCTAAGGACGCTCGGTGTTGGTCACCTGGTTGTCGCTGTTAATAAAATGGACAGGGTAGACTTTAGCGAGGAAAGGTATGACTACGTTGTACGGGAGCTGAAATCTTTAATGAAGCAGGCACGATATAGAGAGGACGCTCTTGTCGGGTTCTGCCCTGTAAGTGGCATACAGGGCACCAATATTTGTGTAGTTGATCGCAAGGCGACTCCATGGTACAACGGGCCATCCTTGGTAGAGTTGCTGGATCGGTGTCCTCTGGAGAGTCGATTACTGGACGCTCCGCTGCGACTTAGCCTACATGATGTGCGAGACGCAGAGCTTTTCTGCAAGGTGGAGTGTGGGAAGCTACAGAAGGGGGGCAAGGTAGTTTTTCTGCCGACAGACGTCAAGGTGCATGTTAGATCCATTGATAAACCCACAGTTGGTGGGTTGGTGGACATCGCCTGTGCTGGGGATACGGTGAGGATCGAAACAAGCTCCTCTTTGGTGGGTTTGCGTCCTGGTTGTGTAGGCTGCAGCCCAACTGCACTGCTCCTCAGCTCCACAGACTTTGAAGCTCGAGTGCAGACATTTACCACACTGGAGAAGTCAATCCTCCCCGGTGCTGTATTCACCATGGTGGTTCACGCTCTCACAGTGCAGGTGCAGGCTATTTCGCTGGTGTCCAAGATGGATCGGAAGGGTGGGTGGTCGAAGGGTATGGTGAAATGCATCCCCAAGGCAACACAAGCACTCATAATATTTCGCGCTGAGTGCAAAATTGCTCTAGAGTCTGCCGCGGTTTGCCGTTCTCTCGGAAGATTCGTCCTGCAGCAGGACGGCGAGACTGTAGCAGGCGGTCTGGTAGAGAAGGTGATGCTCTGATTGCTCTGGTGAAGGGAGGACAAGACAATGACGTGCCAGGGAGGTGTCACTTTATGGTGATGCTAACTGCGATTCATTACTTTGCAAGAAAGAGGTGGTGGTGGTGGTGGTGGTGGTGGTGGACGAGGGCGCGGACGAGGGAGATTGCGGTTGCCGCTTTCTCTTTCTTGGCTCTTTCTTTCTCCTCGCACTTCTTCTTTTGTTCGAGTTTTTTTTTTTTTTCTTTTTTTTTTTCGTGGGTATGAGTCTCGTCGCTCTCGGGGAAAACTTTTCAAGGGATCGACTACTGTTGCTGGCTGCCTGCCTGCCTGCCTTGTAGGAGAGATCCTGACACTCTTCTTCTTTCGCTGTTCGCGGAAGTGCTTTAGCTTAGCAAACCCAGGGTGGGAGAAGAACCAACGCACACACACGCACACACATACACATACACACACGCACACACATAGAGAGAGAGAGAGAAGCAAGGGAAAATAAAAGTAAGCAAACGACCAGGAGGCAAGGAGAGCGCAGGACAAAGATACCACTGGGGTGAATTGTTCCAAACTGAGGGCTGAGGAATAGTGGCGGTAACGGTGGTGTGTGTGTGTGTGTGCACCGTGTGATGAGTTACTTTTTTGCTCCTCTTGATAGATCGGAAAAAACTGAGATGGGAACAGACTATGCGCTCATGCCGGATCCGATTGCCAATGCCGACTATATTCCTCTTCGTCTGAACCCGAGGGAGCGGAAGATACAACGACTGATGCGCGGGATCATCATGGCTTCTCACTATACGGACAAGGTTGACAATGAGGCTCTCTTAAAAAGTAATAAACGGGCGGGGGTTATGAATAAAGAAATCATGAACGCCCTCAGTGGGTTTATTGTGGGGCTGGATGTTGAGAAGGGGACAGCGCTGCTCCGCAATCGGGACTTTTCACCTTTTGCAGAAGAGATTCAGTCAGCCATTGAGACTTGCCGGCGATACAAGATGATGAACCCCGATTTACTTCGCACGGATTATGTGAAGTTCTTATACATGGTACAGGACGCTGTTCAAAATGAAAATGTGCGGAGCATGCTAGGTTTCTTGGTGGCAGATGGCCTTGTTACCGTCGGGGGCTACTGCCGCTCTATGGGGTTGGAAAATTTGCTGCATGACAAACGCATGCCGCTTTGCATCACCCCGGTACCCCTCATGAAGAACAGAAGCAAACTGAATAAGGCCTTGCGTCTGAAGGATGTGACAGTGAATGCCCTCCTGAAGGATTATTCTAAGGAATCGGGTCGAAGCACAGATGAGGTGGAAGTGGCAGTTAGGAGCCTCAACGATGCCAACCATTTTGCTAATGACAATGTGGCAAGCACAAATCAGTTGCTTCAGCTTCTAAAGGAAAATTTTTCCCCAGATGCCTCAAATGAGTTAACCGACTTGGGTATCGAAGAGGGGGAAGATGGAAGCCGTCTTACTCATAACCACAGACGACAGTTTTTTTTCGTCCAGCAAAGCCTTTCGCTCTGGAAAAATATATGCCATCGTATGTTTTCCCTCTGGACAATTGCCGAAGAGGATATGTTGAACCCGAAGGAGCCATACGAGTTTCGTTGCACTGGCCAGGGTTATCAACGTGTGCAGAAGGCACCAAATCTTTATCGCGCCATCTATGAGGTTGTGCAGCGGACGAAGGAGGAGCTGGGGGAGTGGGTGGGATCGGAGCGTATACATCTCGGCGATGATCAGGTCCCGAACGCCTTTCACTTTATTGACAAATACGGCCAGGTGTCGAGAATTATTATTCCCATTCTTCGGACAATTGCTCACATCGACACACTGGAGGAGAGCCAGGAGCACAATGCATACCTAAAAGAGGTGTGGGGTAGCGCGGTGAACGCCAAACGAGCCATTTTGCGCGATTTTTTCCGCCACGGCTTTGACGGCAGCGGTGGCGATAACATGAACGACGCCGGAAGCTGCGTTGATGGACGACTAACAAGTGCATGGAACTGGTGCAACAACATTCGCTGGAAGCCATTTTACCCTCTCTTTCTTTTGGCCGGGTTTAGCTCATTTGATGGAGACCTCAGTCTCTAGTCCTGCCGCCCAACACAAGGATGAGGGCCCAGTCGTTCGTTTGTTTTCCACATGACTTTACACATTGCACGTTATATATATATATATATATATATATATATATATATATATATATATATATGCTTGTTTGTGTGTGTTTGTCACCTTGAAGGAACGGGGTGGGAATGAAGTGGTTTAATCTCTACTTTTCCTCTTTGTTCCTCACCCACGCATCTCGCATCTCGCAGCGCTGACAATGGTGGTGTCGCCCATTGCTTTTCTAATCTTACCGGTATTTCTTCTGCTTCTTTTTCATGTTGTTGCCATAAAATTTTTTGTTAAAATTTTTTTATTTTGCAAAAGTTGATTTGCGTCGTCTGCTGGTGGGCGCAAATGCCTCCCAAGGTCCCCAATCTAAAGTACAAGCCACGTCGTATTGTTCGCCCCGTCCCCTCCCCGGATGAGGCTGATGCGTCTGAATCTGTGGCAGATATGGATAATCTGAGTCTTGTTCAGCTGGAGCGATTGCGCCTCCAACAGGAGGCTGCTGCTGCTGCGCAACAACATAAACTTTGCACGAGTGTTGCTAAGCCTACGCCACGAGAGGACCATCCTGTCGCAGTTGCATCTAGTGATGCTGCGCCTGTTCGGAGACCTACTCGCATGCAGCCTACTGCTGTTGCGCTTGGCCGTGCGGCTGCACGCTTGGACGCCGAGGCTGAGCGCTTCCCTGCTAACACGGTGTCTAAAATTCTCGAGGCAGAGCCGGAAAATCCCAATATGACAATTTATCATCCCATACCACTCGACTGTACGCTCCCTGCCCGTCTGAAGTCTCTGGACGGGGAGGGTGTTGTCGAGGGTGACGATCAACGACACGATAAAAATAATCAGGATGACGGCATTGCGTTTCTAAAGGAGTATGACGAGGAGCTGCGTCGCTCCAGGGAAGCCAATTTAAGATTTGAGCGTGAGACGCTCCGTCCATCTGCTGGTAGGATCAGTCTGGAAACAACTGTTGGGCGTGCCGACGAGGGTGAACTTGTGTGGTTTCAGCTGCCTCGCTTTCAGGGTGACCAGCAGCCTTTCACACTAGCGCAACTGCCGCCTGGGAAAGTTGGGGAGGTTCGGGTGTACAAAAGCGGGCGCATGGTGATGGATATTTGCGGTGTTCACTACGATGTCGCAGTCGAAGGGTATTCTGTTGGCGACGATGGTGCCTGCAACGTTGTGAGTGCTGTTGCACCTTCCCAGCAGTCGGATGAGATGGCGAGGTGCTATCAACTGGGCCTTCTGGCGAAGAAGATGGTTTGTACTCCCACCGCCACGGTAAGCAAGTGGAGTGGGGAACGCCAGTAAATGGTGTAGTCTGTCATTCCCTCCTTTGTTATTATTTTGTGCAGCGAGAAGGCATAATAATTGTTCCACTCCCATGACCGCACTGCTGCAACACGCATCACTATTTTTTTTTTATCTTTTATTATTATTCTTTATTTGCTGTCGTTTCGTGTGTGTGTGTGTCGCAAGGACAGAGGTAGAACTCTTGTTTCCGGGAGGAGGATTAGGAGATGGCGTCCACGGGAAATGGCATTAAAAAGGACAAGTTTTGGCTCTACGCCTTCCGCGATCATCTTGCGGGCATTCAGGCCTTTTCGAATTGCATCGATGTTGTTGACATATACGGAGAGGGTGATTACAAGTTGATTATTGCCGATGCGAACCGGCGCCTTAGGATCTTTGGTGGTACATCTCTTGTGTCGGAGCTGCGGTTGTCAGCCGTCCCCTCGGCCCTTTCCACATTCTACAGCGACCGAAGCGATCTTTCGCATCGCCCAGTTGTTGCTGTTGCCTGCGGGTCGTACATATTTATGTATCACAACATGAACCCATTGTACAGGTTCGCGGTAGACCCGGTAGAGCTGGATAAGGTGGAGGAATCCGTCTGGGAATCCCTTCGAAATGGCACCATTCCAGTTACTGAGGCGGTGGAAGTGCTGAATGACCGGCGCGCAAATGGCGTAGAGCTTTCAATGCGTTCAACAGAGTTTTTAGCCTCTAGCACCACACGCGATCGGGAACGCTTTGTAGAGAGCTTCAAGGACAAACAACTCAGGCAGTCGACGGTTGTGACATGCATGAGTTCCATCTGGCTAAACTCCACGGAGGAGGGGGCGTGCAGCTGTCTGGTTTTTGGCACTGAGTCTCGCTATATTTACGTGCTGAAGAGTTCCGGCACTGCTGTACATCTCAAAGTGAGAGTTCCAGGCGTTCCATCATGCCTTGTGACGGCAGGGTCGTTGCGAATGGATTACCGCATCATTGTTGCGTGTCGTGATGGGTGTGTCTACTCGATAAAAAACGACGCTCTCTCAGCTTCGGTTATTTTTCCTGATGGTTCAATTGTGCAAATCGCTCGCTACGATAACCTTGTGGCTGTCGCAACGACAAGGAATACACTTTCATACTATAACTTGAAGGGGAGACGTCAGTCGTGCGTTTTTCTTCCCCTTCCCGTGATGGGGATCAGCACCATAACGGAGAATGTGACGGGGAAAGCTCGGGGCATTATTATAGCGCTAAGCAACGGAGCAATTCGCGTATATGTCGGAAAGACACTTCTGCATGAAAGCCAAGTTTACGGATCCGTAACTGCTATGCGATTTGGTCGATATGGACGTGAGGACGCAGCGCTGATGCTTCTCTTGCAGAATGGCTCGCTTGTGGTGGAGATGCTGCACCGTCACGCGTCGTTTCAGTGCGAAAATTCCCGCGAGGTCGGTCCGCCTATAGAGCAAGACGTTCTCATTCCTGTACCCCCGTTAACAAGCATTTTTGTGGCGCAAGCTGAACGTGAGCGCAGCTACAGTCTAGATATACACCGGTCGTTTCAGCGCGACCTCTCCAGAATGCGACTCAATACTGCCAAGTTGTACCTGTCAATGCTTTCAGCGGGCGGGGAAAGAGAAGCGACGGGTGTCGGAGCTGCCATGGGAGTGAGTCACCGCCCCTTTGTTGCCTCTCTCCGCATGATCACAGCTGTGCAAGGTCTCGGTCCCGTCTTCAAGATCCAAATTACCCTGCAAAATGTCAAACAGAAACCGATGCACGACCTGACAATTGCTTTGAAATACCACCCATCATCCTGCGCGGTATCAAGACCGGTGGTAGCGGTGCCACTCCTGCCGCCTTCTATTCTTTCTTCCCATGATTTGCTGGTGGAACGCTTGGGCGACGATGTAATGGATGGGGAGGTCTGTGTGTGTGTCAGCAACCCCTCCTCTCATGTGCCGTTGGCTGTTGCCATTGTTGACCTACCGGATACGGATATCATGGAAGGGGGAGTCTGAATGGGTGGGGGTTCCTTCCATAGTTCGTGGCGCACACAAATCACATACACGTGTGTTGTGCTGTTTCCTTTTATAGTCATTGCTCATGTCATTTGGCGCACGTGAGGGAGGAGCACCTGGCTATAAATTTGCGTTTGACGGTTTATCCTGTTGTAATTGCTTGGTCCTCGCTCTATTTTCTTTTTGTCTTTTCTTGCTGATCTCACCCTCATCACTACTTCCATCTTTTTTTTTTTGTTGTTGTTGTGTGTGTGTGTGTGTGTGTGTGTTGTTTGTTTGTTTGTTTCCTCATCTTCCGCCCAAATAATAACACCGTCTTCAGAAGAGGCGCTCTCGTGGCTGCTTTTATTAGCATGAGTGAGGGTGGAGCACAGCCGTTAGGGGGGGCGCGTACCCTCCGAGAAGTGGAGCTGCAGGAAATGGAGCACCTTCGAAGGGTGCTCTACACGTCACCGCTTCATGATGAGAAAGTCGACACTGAGAAAGAGCTGATGATGCATGACACGTTGCGCGCGGCATCTGAGACGCGAAAAGAGCTGATGAGGGCGACGATGCGCCCGATTAAGGAAAAAATGAAGGACTTTCAGGGGTTTATGCAGCTCTTGGGGAACCCGCAGCATAAACGTGTTGCCGGGGTGTTTCTCACGGCTACAGTTTCCATGTTTACCATTCCCATCCTTGTGCTGATTGTCGGCATGCACCTTGTCGCGCCGCATTTCAGGGTGGACGCGGGTGTTTGTGGTGGCATCTTAGCGGTACTGTCTACTATCGTCATTATGGCGGCGTACGTTGTGTATGCGTTTCTGGAACCTGACGCAAAAGTAATGAAAGAGCGTGTTGGTGAAACCAAGAAGGACCAGTAAAGGGAATGGGTGTAGTGCGTGCCACAGACGAAGTTTCTTCTTCGACATGAACCGCCCACCCGCACGCCTCTGCTGTCGTCCTTTTTCTTGCCTTCTCTGCTGCCGTTCCAGTACTTGGTTTTCTCGCTCTGCATACGTCTATGGAGTGGAGGAGCGCGCACGGGGGGAGGTGTGTGTGTGTGTGCTCTTCTACCGCCGTGGTGGCTCTGGTTGTTGTTGTTGTTGTCTCTCCACGTGTAAATGGTGGGTAAAGTGACTGACGGTGGGATGCTGTGGTTCGTTGTGGTATGACTAAACACTTTTCTCTTTCATCTTTGGCCTCTCCGATTTTCTTTTTCCCTTCTCTTCCCTCCTTAACGGTGATTTTCTCTACCTGTGAGTAAAGGTGCCTTTCCACCACGCTGGGAACGATTACGTGAGGTGGGGTGGGGGTGGGAGGTTACGGTGGTGCAACCAAAAAATTTAGGTGGCAAGGTAGACTGGGAGGAGACCGAAAAGGCTGCCGTTTGATGACATCCATGCTGGAGGCAAGTGAAGGGGTTAAATACGCCATTTCTGCAGCCATTTATATTGGTCTTGTTCTTCTATGGATGGGCTTTTCCGTCCTGTACGAAAGGATTGCGGACCACTGCATGTCCGACGGAAATAGGGCAGCGAATGTGTACGGTGTATCGGTTCTCTAGGAAGAATGGGACAGTTACGGTGCTCTGAGGAGAGACATGTGGTGATGGTTGTTTTTCCTTTTTTTTTTTTGCTTAGTGTGTTGGGTTGCATGGCAATGTCATGCGATTCGGAAAGAAATAATGGGCAGTCTCTTCCGGCTGTGGACGCTCCTTGCTGGCGGAAGTCATTCGCGTTACCGTCGTCGCCGTTGTAGTAATGGTGGGGGTGTGGCACACACACACACACACACACACACAGACACACACAAGGGTTCTTTTTTTTGTTTGTTTGTTTGTTTCTGCCTTTCCTTCTGTTTGTGTGTGCGTGCAAGCGTGGGAAGCATGGCGCGCTCATTGATCTTCTTCTGTTCTCCAAGACTTTGGGGCACTTGACATTGGGGTACATTGGCTTGCCATTTGGCGGTCTTTTACAGCTTGCCCCGCCCCCCGTTGGCCCATCATTACCGCGGGGTCTTGCGATCGAGGGACTTCCAAGACTGCCACCTCGCAAGTTAACTACTGGACGTGCAAGATGCAGTTTTGTATATCTTGCCCACTTCTCATGGAGCAGAGGGGGCATTTGGGGGTGGTGCTTGAGGAATGTCTCTTTGGACCCTGTGTTTTTTGGGTGCTTCTCCACATCACTCTCTTTTTCCTCGTGTCTTCTTTTCTCTTTTTTTTTTTTAAAAAAAGGACTTCTAAGGGGTGTCCTCGGTTCATCGTGTATACTTCGTTTGCGGCGTCGTCGGCAATGGAATTTCATGCGGTTAAGGGACAAAAACGGACAACAACAACTTTTGGACTTGTAAAATGGGCGGGTAACGCAATGGGAGGGTCTCCGATCTTCTCCGCTGCACCAAACGATCAAGTGGGTTGTCGCAGGCGCCGATCTTCGCCCTCACCAAGTAGGTCGTGTATTATCATGTGCTGCTTCCTCATTCTGGTGCTCACCCTGCTGCGTGTTCTGCAGTTCTTCGTTGTCAACGAAGAGTTGCTGTTGGGTGCGGCAGACCACGCCGCCACCGCCGCCACCGCCACCACCACCACCAGGAGCTTGGCGACCGATGAATGGATTCTCCGCCTACCCTGCCCCGGCTTCGAGGAGAGCATTTCGCGGCCGGCGCTTTTTTGCGCCAATTCAGCGGCCAGCCGCGCCCCGTTGCACTCGCTTCGCGTCAGGCCGCTTCTGTGGAACCATGGGGCTGCGAAGCCACTCACTATGGGTTCTGCACCCCCTCTGTGCTACTCGTCCAATGGTGATGTT
This sequence comes from Trypanosoma scelopori, assembly GCA_030849745.1. Taxonomy (NCBI): domain Eukaryota; phylum Euglenozoa; class Kinetoplastea; order Trypanosomatida; family Trypanosomatidae; genus Trypanosoma; species Trypanosoma scelopori. The sequence continues at coordinate 195,716 of JASANX010001063.1, forward strand.
GTGCCTCAGCCCTCCTGGGCACGCGGTCTGTTAATGTCGCTTGTGAAGGGCGGTGCGTACGAGGCGGCACAGTCACTGCTGCGAGAAGATCCATGGTACATTCTCATTGGATGGATGACGGATAAGTTCATGGGACCTCCGAGGGGTGGTCGGGCGGAGGGCGACATCATGTTCCCGGCGCCTCGAGGAAAGAACGCCTCCCATTACTTGGTGGCGTACGGGAGCGTATGGCACACCGAGGTTGAGGTGGGCAACCTACGGTTTCACTTTCAGTTGGTTCATCGTCACGCCATGGTGGTGTGCATGCGTGAGCGGATTCATCTTTTCAAGTTCTACTGCCTTCCTGATGCAGATGTGGAGCCCATTCCTATTCATGTATGTGCGTGTCGTAATTGTAGGGTCCCCACAGAAGAGCATGACAGAAAGGTCCCTTCCCCCCGAATGCGCGAACGGTTTCCGGCGTTCTCGGAGCCGAGACTTCTTCATCTGCCTGAAACTGTTCGCTTCAATTCGACCCCGAGGAACGCTGCTGTTAGCGTACCTCCCCCCAGGAGCGATGATGCGTGCATTAGTGCTCCTGAGGCCCCATGGTTGTTCAACACCACCATTGTTCCTGCATTTCCCTACGAGGGAAAATACAACGACCTGGACGCTCTGCTGAGGATTCAGGTTGACGCTAACAACTTGGTCACTGTGGTAGTATTCAACTCCTTTTGGGTAGATCATCTACATAACTTTGTTTACAGCTTTACGAGAAATGCGAATATGCACAACCTGGTTGTCGCCGCCCTTGACGATGCAGCTCTGTCGCAGTGTCTCTCATTCCGCTTACCGTGCTTCAATGGAAGTATATTTGCCGAAGCGGTGCAAGACAAGGTGAATGCGAAAGGTCCAAAACACGGCTATGTGCGCAAGGTCTCGCTGGAGATGTCGTGGGTGAAGCCTCGGCTGGTCATTGCAGTCTTGCGGCGCGGATATGGTGTGCTGCTATCAGATCTTGATGTGACATGGAACCGATCTCCCATACCGTATCTAATGGAAAATGAATTAGATATCGTACACCAGTGCGACTCGGCTCACATTCACAGCCGTCTTCACCGGCTCAGCATTAACTCGGGGTTCTACATGGTTCGCCCAAACAAGCGCACCCTCGACTACTTTGTCGATCTCATGTCATTCCGCCCAGATGAGAGTGCAGACCAGAATGCCATGCGGCTATTCATGAAGTATAGCCACCTGTACGGTATTTCGCACAGATGTCTGCCGAAGTGGGACTTTAGCATGAAGTGTAACTACAAGGAACCCGACTCATTGAAGTGGGTTAAAGGGAAAATGACGTTTGAGTGGCGCCCGTATCCACTCCATACACCACCCAAATGGGTCGTGATGCATGCCACTTGTCTTTCAGGGGCAAGCGACAAGATCCGTTACCTAAGGGCCATCAATGCATGGTTTCTCGATTTACTGGACGACAAAACAGGCACACCGTCGTCACCAAAGCCATTCTGTGCCTTGGTGCCCGCCTCTTCCAACGGCACGGAACAAAAGCACATTGTGGTGCACCACGTCTTTGGAACAACCCCTCACAGCGATCATTATGGCAAAATGACGGCAGATCCCACTTACCTTTTGAGGCGACACTGAGGCACGATATGTTGATGGGGGCAAAGAGGTGTATTTACTTCATCGAATTGCTGCGTTTATATTAGTATTGCTCTGAATACGCTGGCCTAGAACAATTCTTCTGCAACTGCGACTGACTATCGCAAGATGGAGCGGTTGACTTTTCTAGAGTTGTCGACAGGGCAAATCCAATTTTTCTCTACACACATGAGGGGTCTCGTTGTGGACGCATGTGTGCGATGTTTTGGTCCCTTCTTCCTTGCCAGCAACCCTCCCACACCAATGGCAGCATTGGGCGTTGTGCTCATCTTCATTTGTTCCATCTATCTGACACTCGAATGGCGAGGCAGGTGGGCAAGTAGGGATATACTGTTCTCTCGGTGGGAGGGGAGGAACGTGGTCTGGAGAAAAGAACCGGTTCCCGGAGAGTCTGGCAGAACAAAGCGCGAGAGAATAAGGAGCAATATAGGAAAAACGCGCGAGGCACGCGTTGATTTCTTTACTTGGCTTTTTTTTGTTTCCATCACTGTTGTTCCGCTTTTTTGTGGGGGGACAGGCTTGCGGCCAAAACGCGGAGATAGGAGGGGACCCCTCATCAATGAGGAAGGTGGTGGTGGATCTGCGGTCTGGCGAGCGCTACGCCGAGGGGCACCTGGAGGGTGCGTTCAGCTTTCCCTTTGGGAGCTTGCGGTGCGAGTCTTGCGCCCTGCCACCGCGGGAGGCGGCGCTCACCGCAATTGTGGACGAGGAGGTGGATTTCGAGGCTGCGGAGGCATATCTGCAGCGCCTGCGCTTTGCGGCTCTTGAGTTGCGGCGGCTTCGGCCGGACGAGCGGCTCGTGCGGGACGCGCCAGCGGGCACCTGCTGGGCTCCGAGCCCGTTTCTCGCCGAGGTGGCGCCCGAAATTGAGGAGGGCAACGGCGGTCCAACCGTGGCGCTTGACGTTGGCGCGGGCGCCGGTCGGGACATGGTGTTCTTGGCGCTTCGCGGCTGGAGCGTCATCGGCGTCGAAAACCGCCCGCGGCTAGCAGACCAAGGCGCTGCGCTCGCCCGGCGGCACGGCGTGGGCAAGCGCGTCGCCTACGTTCTCTGCAGCCTGCGGGAGCTGCACCCCGTGAGGCCCGAAAGCGTGGATCTTCTCCACGTTTGCCGCTTCCTGCATCGGCCGTCGCTCCCCGGCCTGCTGCGGCTTCCGAGGCGCGGCGGCCACCTTGTGTACAGCCACTTTCTCGACGGTTGCCAGGAGACGCCCGTGGGACATCCGTCGTCGGCCGCCGCGCTCGTACGCCGCGGGGAGCTCCGGCAGATGCTAGAGGCGGCCGGGTACGCTGTGCTCCGCGAGCGCGAGGCGACCCTGCCAGACACACGGCCCTTCGTGGACGTCCTCGCAAGGCGCCTCTGAGAGGTTGGAGGCCGCGGGGCGCTCGAACCCCCCAGTCGTATTGGGTTGCGCTTGTGTTTTTGTCTTCGTTTGGGGAAAGGGGGAAAAATGAAACCGCAGTCCATCGGAGAAGGTGTGCGTGTGCGCCGGTGATGGACAGTTGTTGACGGTCCAAACAGGTTCGGACGTTATTGATGACGAACTATTCAGCACAAATCACCTTTCGGGTCTGACGGCCGCTGGATCGCCACTCTCATCCCCCGCCACACACGGTAATCGAGAATGCTGCTGCTGCTGGTGATGCACAACATGTTGAATCCCACCGATGCCGCGTGAGGACAGNTGCTTTCCTTTCTCGTTCGTTGTTTGTGTGCGTGTGCGCGTGTGTGTGCGCCGGTGATGGACACTTGTTGACGGTCCAAACAGGTTCGGACGTTATTGATGACGAACTATTCAGCACAAATCACCTTTCGGGTCTGACGGCCGCTGGATCGCCACTCTCATCCCCCGCCACACACGGTAATCGAGAATGCTGCTGCTGCTGGTGATGCACAACATGTTGAATCCCACCGATGCCGCGTGAGGACAGCAATAACACAGACCTGCACTGAGAATTTCTTAAATTCCCCCCCCCCCCCCCCCTCCCGCGGGCACACGGCCACTGACGCAGACAGACAGTGTGTCCCTGTGGCCCTCGGCTCGTTCTTCTCTCCACGTGATGACAGAGTTACCGATGCCGCATGGCGGGACGGAACCACCAAATGTGTGTGTGTGTGTGTGGCGAGACTAGCGTGAACTCCATCTTTCGCTCCGAGCTGATGTGCGTGATACGAGCCGGGGCGCCGCCCACACTCTGTTTCTCCTTTTTTTTTTCCCGGCCCAGCGCCTTGGACACTCGCATCCCTGTGCTGCCGAGAGTGCCCCTGTGCGTGACTGCGGAGGATGAGCATCCAAGCACTCTGGTTTAACAGCAACATCTGAGCCAACACTGTGACGTGCGTAGAGTTGCTGACGCAGTGGGCCATTGCACACGCGCGCTTTTGTGTGTCTCTGTGTGTTTGTTTGTCTGCCCTTCTACCGGCGCGCCACGGCGGCGTGGGCGCTTACCCAGAAGGGCCGCTTTTGGAGTTGTGTCCTGGTCCTCTTTCTCCGTGTCCTCGTTGCACACTCACGCGGCCCGAGAGGGCGGCAACACGCTGCCACTGCCACTGCCGCTGCTCCTCTCTTTCTCCCCATCAGGCTGATTTCTGTGCACATTGTGGGTTGTAGGGGCATTAGCCATGGTGCGGCTTCCGCAACCACGTGCCGTGAACCATCTTGGTGCGCTCCGAGATCCTGTGGCACCGATCCGCACGCGCGGCGTCGCCGATGTGATGACAGCAACCGACTGGAGTCTCTGAGCTACGTTGAATGACAGCAATCGTGTTGGAGAATATTCTTCTTTCCCCGGCTGACGGCACGCATCTGCCGCAGTGGCCCACACCCCCTTCTCCCGCTCCTCGCTTTCTCTCTGCTGCGCCGCGTGAGCGCCACCCCACGCCGACACGGGCCGATGACGACAACCCACTTACGACGGTCTTATGACGTACACCCGAACATGGATTGAGCACAAGTGTCAAGATAAGATTGGGGCGCCGCACAAAATTCCAGCAGCGTGCGCCCTGTATCCGAGCCCAATCAGCCCTCTCCCCCCCTCTTCACCGCCGCTTCCCGCGCGCTGATGATGAAGTTGTTGCATCCGTGTTTCAGCTGAGCTTTTCGATGCTGATACATGTACACTCTGTCTGTTTGACTTCTGAGCGGGGAAGCTGTATAATTTTCGCCTTTTGTCTGTTTTTTTGTTTTGTTCTGTTTGTGGATGTTATGGTGAGGGCTAAAAAGATTGAGATCTTAAAGGTTAGAGTCGTATAAATTTCGTTAAAATAAGTTTCGAATAGGTTTTTTTTTTTCTTTTTTTTACAGAAGGGATGGATTGTTTTGTAGAAGAGGAAAATATCGTTGAGGATGTGGGTGATTATTTGCCCGGGAGTCCTCTCGCAAAGGACATTGTTGTTGTGCGCAAAGGCCGGTTTCCACCGAAGAAGTTTGATAAGCGAAATATGTTATTTCGGAAGATGAGTATTACTGTGGCTAATGACGTGAATAATAATGAGTGCACGGAGTCATTGCTCAATGAGACTGAAGATGATGGCTTTGTCATGTCTCCACGAATGCGCAGAAAGTTCTTCGAGGCCAGAAGTAAGAAGATGATGGCTTTCATGATTGGCGACTCGTTTTCGAAAGAGCCCGTTTCTCTACCGCCAGTGGAGGCTGGGGCGGGTTCAAAGACGTTGGCAAAGGGTGTGGAAAACTCTGGCGCCTCTTTGAAATCGGTGAAGGAGGTTGCGAAGGGCGAAGAGGGTGGGGTTTCGGTTACACCTGTGGAAAAATCGCCCGCCTCAGGATTGCCACTTTTCGTCGAGTCGCGCGAGTGCGCGAAGTCGGCGTTCGCTGCACGAGGTGGGAGGCGCAGGGTGAATCGGGTTGATGTGGCAGTAGGGCCTGAAACTGTCGCCTTTGTGCCAACTGACTCGAGTAAATTGAGTGGGGAGCGGGAGTTGTTTATGCCCTTTCTGCAGGATGAATGGGGTGAAATTTATGAGGCTGTGGGTGAGTTCTTTCCCGGGAGCCCTTTAGAACGCGAACTTCACGTCACCAATGTGCGACCTCTCCGCAACCCGCTGAAGTCTGAGAAAAGGCCAATTCAACGCTCGAAACTAGTAAGTGGCCTTATCCCCAGCTGCATTTCTTCTGAAGGTTTGCTAGTCGATACCGTTGATTCCCTGCCCCTCTCATCATGTGCGCCTACTGTGACAAATTCGTTGGAAAAGAGTGGCATTATTGAGCCTTCCTGCAACAACGTGTCAAGAAAGCAATCGACCGGTTTGACCCTTGAAGTACCACAAAAAGAGCGGACGGTGGGGGATTGTGTGCGTCGCCCATCCGTCTCATCGCGGAGTCGCTACTTGCTTCAAAAGCGAAACGTTGGAGCGAACGAAAGGAAAGGCAGCACCATCAGAGCAAACATGGAGTTGGCCCGCCGTAACTCCCAAAGGAGGGTATCTTTGCCCTCCGGACGAAGTGATGTCGGTGATTCTTGTGCGCATGCAACGGGCACATTGTTAAAGCAAAAGAATCTTGTTGAGAATTCACAATCAAAAGGCTGTCCTGCATCGACACTTCCACTGTTGAAGGATGAGGGCAGCAATATTATTGGCCTCATTTCCCCGCGACTGCAGAAAAAACTGCAGGAAAAGCGCAACTTGAGACAACTCCAGGGAGACACTGACACGGGGAGGAAAAGGAGTTCGTCACTCCCGAGGCCGAGCCATGTGAAGGGTCTTGAGCCGCCAGGACAGAGGCCGAGGGATTCATTGCCCTCGTACCGATTTGCAAAGTGTGGAAGCACAGAAGAGCTTCTTCCTACTGCCAACGCAACGCTGGCGAAAAGACGGACATACAAGGATTCATGACAGTTCACTGGCGTGCATCTGCCGTGCTTTTCTTTTGTTGTTTTTGTTTTTTTACATGCTGTTTGTGAGTGTAGTTTTCCGCGTGATTTGTGCCGTCTTTTTGTTTTCTTCTTCTCCTTCTTCTTCCTCGTCAGCATGCGACGGGAAGGAGAAATAAATGGCAAGAACACAGTCAGCGATAAACGAGACGGCAAAGGCAGACGAAGGGAGGGACATGTCTGCCCGCTGCGCACTTCTTTTTCTCTTATTGTCTTTGTTGCTTCCGCCCCATGCTTTTGGCTGCAGTTTGCGGGGGAAAAGGGTGCGGGGTGCGGGGGTAACGCATTTCTTTTAAACATGCGAAAATCGCTGGTTTTTCTCTTTTTTTTTTTTCTTCTTGTTTGTAGTAGCAGTACTTTTTGTTTCACCGCCTCTCTCTCTCTCTGTCTGACTGTCTTGTTGTTGTTGTTTCACTCTCTTTATACAAACTTGTTTTTGTGTGTATATCTATCTTGTGGCGTTGAAATTAATTTCTGTTATCCCCCCCCCCCCCCCCCCCCCCCACAAACACACGCACACGCCTCTCTTTCGGTTACGTGGTACATTTGTTTTATTGGTCTCTTTTTTTTGTTTGTTTGTCGGGAGTGTGCGGGCGAGATTTCATCTTTTTTTTTTATTGTTGTTGTTGTTGTTCTTCCACCACATGCACTACGCGTCAGTTTATTACTTTTCACTGCTTTTTCTTTTCTGTTTTTGAATTGTTTCTCTTTGAGGGCATACGTCTCTTTCTCTCCGTCCGTCCGTTCGTTTCGTCTGTCCGTCCGTCCGAGAGACTGGCGTGTCCTCACATTATTTTAGCCGCGGAAACGCCGTGCTCCGCTTTAAATCATCGTAAAATGTCCTTCTGTTGTTCTTTTTTTTTTTTTTTTCTTGACTTTGCCTCATTTTTGTTGTCGCGCCTTCCCCGGCCCCCCTCTCTCTTTTTTTTTTTTTTGTTTTCGTCTGTTTGTTGATTTGTTGCGAACAACAACACACACACACACAAAAAAAAGGGTGAATTTGTTCTTGGCATATAATATCGAAGGCGGCGGAGAGGAAAGAAAAGAGAACAAAGGGAGGAAAGAAAGCGCGTGTCTGTGACGTGCATCATGCCTCTAAAAGATGAAGCTTCTGGCTGTATTGTTACCATTGGCACTCGCGTCTTTTTTGTGCCTCGCGACAAACACTTACCACATCTGAAATGGGAGCCCGATCAGCAGCGATTCATTGTTTTGCAGCGCGATGATCACGATTTGGCGCTCTGTCTCTCTCTGCAGCAAACCACCACATCCGACGCACCAGAGGGGGATGATGTGGACCATGTAACCAGAACGATTTCAGTTTGTGCCCTTTTTGGTGTTCTCCCCATCGGCGCCACCTCCATTCTGCTTTACGTCACGCAGAGAGAACACGTTGCAACATTGCCCTTGGCGTGCGAACATCATGTGTTTTCTGTGAGGCGGTTCGCGTGGATGCGGTTGCCGTCACGATCGGTTGCCTCCACCGTCCCTCTTGGTTTGGGAGGGTGGGGGGAGGAGGAGGAGAAGGCAACCGATTCCGAAGAGGATGGGGCGCTTCGCCCCGCACCATCTCACCAGCTCTCTGAGAACACCATTTTAGAGTACTGCGCAGTGATTGACCAGTTCTGCGCACAGTCCCAGCGGCATTCGGGGGGCTCGTACTTTTTTTATTCCCCGACGGTGAACTTGGCATTAGACGCAAGGGAGATGAATTGGGGTCAGCCGACGTCACGTCGAATGTGTGTCCTCCCCAGTGAATACTCGTGCAATAGCACAGTCTTTACCTCTGGGGCTGAAGCAGCGGGTGGACTGTGCTCTCAACTGGTTTTCCAGTGGAATGCCCCACTACTAGGTGCGTTCGATTCGTCACATGCAGGCGAAACTCAGGGCATCTGTGCGTACATACCATCTTTTATTAGGGGGATTGTTGCCCCATCTCCTGCTCCCGCTGACGGTGTGCGTCTGCTGCTCATCAACCGGCTGAGTTATCGGTGGTCTGGTACGCGGTACAATCGTCGAGGCCTTGATCCCGCTGGCACTGGAATCCCCGCCAATTTTTCCGTGACAACGCTCTGGGTGTTTTCTGAGGAAGGAGGAGATCATGCAGTGTCGAGTGCGGGGCGTCTGAAGCGGACTGCGTCATATGTAATGGTGCGAGGTTCGGTTCCTCGACGCTGGAGCCAGCCAGCCAAGCTAACCTTCAAGCCAAAAATTACAATTTCACCTTCGACGGTTGCTGCAGATGAACTGAATACTCATATTAATGCTCTGCAGGTGCTTCTTCACGACATGGCAACTCTGCATTGTCTTGACACAACATCCTTGAGCAAGTTTGAGTTTCCTCTTTCCAAGGCATTTGAGACGGCTGTAGGAAAGCGTCGCGATGGTGACGCGAAGATGCGGAATTCAATCGAAGTTTACTACACCAAGTATAATGTCAAAGAACGTAAGGAAAAGCTTCTCTCATACGAACAGATACAGGAGGAGGTAAATTCACTTGCTGGTGTTGAACAGGGGGACAAGGGAGGTTGTGTGGATTTCTCACAGTGGTGTACCGATACGGTAGCAACTTGGAATAAAAAGAAGTCATCTGAGGGTGGTGATGATGATGATGATGATGATGGATCTGGTCCCCCGTCTTTGGTGTGGAAGCAACTGCACCAACAGCAGCACTACGTGCGTGTCAATTGTCTGGACTGCTTGGACCGGACGAACCTTGTGCAATCCATGATTGCTGTTGGCGTTCTCCCACGCATGATCCGGTTCGTTCGCGGGGATGGGGATGACGTTCATGCAGAAGCTGACGCCAAAGGACAGGCATCCCCGGACGACTGCCAGTCCACATTCAGTGCAAGCAAGAAGTTGTGCAGGCAACTTTGGGCCCAGCAGGGCATTGCGCTTTCCAAACTTTATGCTGGAAGTGATCCTCATTTTCTTGAATTCCTTTTGAATGGGAAGTCTGGGCTGTATGACACGTGCCGAGAGGGCCGACTCGCCGTGCAGCGTTGGTGGCAGCAGAACTTTTACGATGGGGACAAGCAAGATGCCGTCTCTTTGCTCACGCGTCAGCACGATCCCGCACTCTTTCATTCCAAGTTTGAGAGTCCATTTTCTCGGCGCTTGTCTGGACTCAACAAAATGGTGGTGTTGGGTGTATTAGTCGCGATTGGGGCTGCTGGGATAAATTTCATCATGATGCTTTTCATTCCAAAGTACCGGATGCGCCAGGAATTTCTGGCGTTTGAGATTTTCTGGATGATTTACCTTGGCGCGTTGATTTCGCAGATTATGAAGGACGGCGTCAGCTACACGAACTACCCGTTGCTGAAGTAATTGCGCGTTTCCACACCAACCTTGTTCGTCTGGTTGTGTGTACGTGCTTCGTCTGCTTATCTGAACAAGTGGTGGCGTGGCGTGGCGTGGCGTGACGGGGAATGAGGATGAAGTGGCAGCCGGAAGGTGGGAAGAAAACAAAACGCCATTTGCTCGCAACGACCAGGTGGAAGCGGGACCCACAGACACGGCAGGAAAACAACAACAACAACAACAACAGCAGAGAAGAACCAAAACCAAAAAAAAAAAATAACGAAAGGCAAAAACAAAAAACAAAAAAAACGGGTGAAGGTTCTTTTTTTTTTTTTTCATTTGTTTTCGGGTCTCTGCGAGTTTTGAGCGCGGCGGATGTGTGACTGTCCCGCACTTCTTTCCATTTCTCACTTCTCTGCCGCTTGTTCATGTTGTTGCCGTTGCCTTTTCTTCTTGTCGTTTGCCTTGGCGTGGGTTGTGGTGGGGAAATGGAGCAACAGGCGCGCCCGTCACCCCCATCTTTTTGTTTTTGTTTCGGCGTTGCACTGGGAATTTAAAAAAAAAAAAGAAAAGAAAATCGGTGTTTTTTTTTGTTTTGTTTTGTTTTTGATCACCACCCCGTCGTGGACGGTAGCGGTTGAAGACAACAACAAACAATCAAATAACGGGGGAGCGGCGCAGAATGCGGGACAACACGCAGCAGGTTTTCCTTCCGACGAGTGGGTTGAAGTGCACCGTCAGCTCTCTTTTTCCACTGATTCTGGCAACACACACCGTGGTGTTTTTATTCATATCTTTTCTAACATCACCGTGGAGAGATCTCTTGTCAACAAATGAGACAACACGACGCGTCGTGTCGAGTGGAGCTGGGTCGGTGTGTGCTGTAGATGTGTACAGCCACACGCCGATCTCACTTCGATTCACCGCAGCCATGCACCCGTCGTTAAGGGTACTTGACCAAAATGAGTGTGACAAGGCCTTACACTTGATTAAAGATGTCAATCTCTTGCGCTGCCCCACCGGTGCACTTCTTCAGTGCGTAGAGGGCTGGTGTTGCTCCCTGCATGAAGACAAAAGAAGCATATCTAACCTGAACATTTCGTGGTCCCTTCGCCGCTGGGTGGCGCAAATGAACGAGCCGCGCCCATGGATGAACGTTTACCATGGCGGGAAATCTCCGTCGCAACTGGTGCATCAGGGCAATGCAGTCCTGTCAGCTCTGGGTCTTGCTCACGTGGTTCAACGCATCGAAAGTGATATTCGTAGATGTCACATGCCCTCTGCAAAGGATGTGGCGGCAGCGTGTGCAGAGCCGCCACCAACGCAGATGAATAAAACCACTAGCAGGTTTGTTATAGTAGAGTTTGGTGCAGGCAATGCCAATTTTCTCTATACCTTCTGCCCTCCCGACCCTCTACTGCAGCTGCGCTGCTACGGTGTAGAACTCGTTCCTGCACTGTCCTCCGATGCACACTCGTATCAGGGGCACATCTCTGTGGCGACTGGAACTAAATCGCCACTCCGAGGCGCCTCCGCAACTCATGTATTGCTTCACAGCTTACTGGGATTAGTATCCCCTAGAGATGCATGTGCGTCACTTCATGAAGGCTTGCGTCTTCTTGTAGGAGGTGGCAGAATGCTGATCGTCTTGCTCTCCATGGATGCCTCCTTCGTGTGGTTTAGCCGATATCATCCATTCTTCTTCAACAGCACTGCAGCTAGTGGCAATGCACCTAAGTTTGCACATTCCCCCATATTGCACCACTGCAGCTTATTGAGTGGGGAAAACTACAGCCAACTGGTGGATACGGTGGAATTCCTTTGGAATGCACCACAATTTCCGTTTTATACACCTCATTTGGAAAGAACCGGTTTTTATATTGTGCGTTTGACGCGCTCTTCGAAACAAATGGGGTCGAATTTAACGGAAACGCAGCGTACATCCGCGCCAAGTGATGATGAGGCGATTCTTTACAAGCGCATGTGTGCGAAACCTGAAAATCTTCACTTGATTAGAGGCGCCCAGAGCGTCTGGGCAGAGCGGGTGTTGGAAATGCACTACAGCACCGTGCGCAAGAAGATCAGAAAGGGGCAATACATATGGCTTTCCAAGCGACCTTAGGAATGTGTTGCTCTCTCCGTTATTATTTTGCTGCTGCCGCTGCAGCTGTGGAAATGAGGTGAGTGAAGGAGGGTATTCTTTTTCTTCCCTCTTTTTGTCTTTTTGTTTGTCTCTCTTGCGTCTGTGGACATTGGTTCTCCAGTCCTTGTTGCTTTGGCCTAAACTCGTTGGTGTGTCGATGACACTATTCTCTCTCTCTATTTCTGCACGGATTTCGGGTGCAGGAAACTACCATTGGGCTCTTGTTGTTGTTGCTTGCGCCTTTTTTTTTTTTTTGCCCCGTTCCTGATTTGGGTGGGTATGGTAATGAATCCATACATTTATACGGACGTGATGCCGTCCAATATTTCCGAGAAGAACAACAACAGTAACAGATTATATATATATATATATATATTTATAATCTTTGCGGGATCCGCCATGTGCCGTGGCGTTCCATGACGGAATCCCGCTAACACCTCCTCATCTGCTCTCTTTCGTGCAAACGATTTAACGCACGTGGTTAAAAAAGATTCTTTTCATGCGTCAAAAGTTGTCATTACAACGTTCGTCTCGCCGCGAATGATGCTGTCGGTAGTATGTACAGCAGAGGAAGCTGCAGTAGCGACACCTCTGCTTACGTCTCGGGGCTGCGCTCTGTTTGTTGCGGCGAGTCTCCATCCTAATCGGTGAAGAGAGGGATGCTCCGCATGTGACGGTGGTGGCCAGCTCGACCGATTGGCGTCTGGGAAGGAATTACGGAGTGGAAATGCACACCGTTTGTTTGCCGGTGCGGTGAAAAAAAAAAAAAAAAAACAGCGTCTGCATCTCTTCGCAGCTGCCCTCCCAACTTTTATTGTTTTTGCTTCTGCTCTTCTCGGCTTCCTCAGCGTCGTTATGATTTATTTGTGTGTTGTGGGCAAATTATAAATCACCCCCTTTTTTTTTTTGTTTTTTTCCTTTTGTTTTTTGCTGCTTCTGCATTGCGGGTCGTGGTGGTGATAACGATGGCGGTGGCAGGAGGTTTAGTTGAGGTTACCGTCAGCGAAGGGAAATTTTAGCACAAAAGGAGCAAAAATTTTTTAAAAAAGAAGGCGTATCCCTTTCGCGAAGTGGCTTTTTTGTTTGTTTGTTTGTTGTTTCATCCCGCGGTGGTAGTCCCCTGCATCGCCTGCAGGAGAGAGCATCGAGACGCGAAGTGCGGTGGGAAACTGCAGCCGCTAAAGACACTCACTCACTCACACAACTAGACGAAGAAATTATATATATTTACATATAAAATTCTTCCCGGTTTGGACATGTGGTGCGCACGCCTTTCCCGCATGTCTCACCGGGAGATGCACGGACCGCTGGACATGCGGCGTGCCATGGCGCGCTTTTGGAGTCCATTTTGTCGTCAAATCGTCGGACCGGATCTCGCTGCATACCGCTTCAAGGAGGTCTTTGACACCATCCGCACACATGACAATGACTTTACATGTCAAGTTAACGGGCAAGTTGGTGACGTTACGGTTGTTGAGGATTTCTTCATCATACTGCTTTGTGGTTTTGATTTTGTCAATGTGAAGCTGGGAAACTCGTCAGCGGCCAACGACACTGCACATCCATGCAACTTTACGGGCACATACACGCTGGCCCACACCCGCCCGTTCTTGGGATGGTCTCCAGCATCTGATATGCGAAGCCTGCATGCAGCGGATTCTCTCAAGGGTGATTTCTCGTGTAATAGTGGTGACGAAGGGGCGGCGGCAGTGGCTGAAACGGGTGCTGCATGTACAAGTGTCACACTGGAGTCGCCGCCAGTGAATGTTGCACCGCAGACACCGTTGGTAAATGTGCCCTTCTCGGCCCGTTTGGAGGGATCTGAGCACCGTGTGTCCCACATGATTCTTCGCTCCCCCGCGCTGGATGTTATCATGGGCGACAAGAACTGTCCGAACGATGTGAGAAAATGCCTTCAGAGTCCCGACGCATTGCGGGCACTTGTGAGTCTTCGTCGCGCGAATGTACAACCGAACATCATTACAGACAAAACCCTTATGGCGGTCAGCGCAAAGAAGGAGGCGTGGCGCTCCGCGTTGAGCATCTCCTAGTCATGGCGCAGGAAATGAAGGACGGTATAAACAAGGACGAGCTACCGTGTGTTTCTCCCTTGTATTTCCCTCACCCACCTTCTTCTTCCCCTCCTCGTCCACCACCCCCAGTCGACACACACACATTCATCACGTCTAGAGGCGCGCACCAAAGTCTGCACCGATGCGGGAAATAAAAAGAAAAAAAAAACGAAGAAAAAAGATAAGAAGAGAAATAGCAAACGAAACATATGTCGACGATATGACCTCCGTTTACGCGGGCTCGTGTGGAAGCGTAAGGGGGCGGGGACGAGAGGAGAGTGATGGGAGTGCTGGAGTGCTTTAAATATACCTTGGGCGTCTACAGACTGGCGGTGCAACAAAAAAAAAAGGGGGGGGGGGGGGGGAAGCTTAAAAGAAGAAAAAAAAGGGACTTCTCAGGGAAATGGATGGTGAGGGGCGGGGCGGGGGGGCTTATCTCCATTTCGCTCCGTTCCTTTTTCTCTCTTCCTCCTCTCTCTCTCTGCGTATTTGTGTGTGTGTGTGTGTTTTTCTTTTCTGGTGCTTGGTGTGGTGTACACATCTTCTGTTTGCTTGTTTTTTTGTTGTTGTTGTTTCGCCTGCAGTGTACTGTTTGTTTCCGCCTTTGGACTCCCTCCCCGCACATCCCTCTCTCTCTCGCCTTCTCTCTTCCACGTATCTGTGCTTGTGCGCGATTGCACCCCGCACCCTCTACTGCAATCAGTAAGATGGCCTCAGTGCTTCTCCCATGCTGCGGCAATTTAGCCAAACGGGTGGAGCGGCTCTTCAGGGACATTCCAAAGTGAAATACTGCAAAGCGAATGCGGTAAAACAACAACAACAACAACGAAAAGATTCTCACGTCTGTTTTTCTTTAGGTTGGGTTGTGTTTTTCTGTTAGTTCGTATGTTTGTGTGTGTGTGTGTGTGTGTTTGTTTTGTCTGCTCAGATCCACCGTTTTGACTCGGTGCATGGCGCTCACATGTCGTTGTTCACGCAATGCATACGCTTGTGTCATTCTTAATGTGCTTTCTCCACGCTTGAAGAATCACTGCGTTTATATATATATATAAATATATATATATATATATATTCCGTCTTGGCGTGTTGTGCGGGTGTGGATGCTTTTCATCTCACCACGCTGTTGAGTGCTATAGATGCGCAAGTTAACCAAAGGGCGTTAAAGCGAATAATGCATCAAGGTGGAGAGGGTGAGGCGTTTTTTTTTTTTTTTTTTTTTTGACGCGGTGATGGTGGGAGACGAGAAGAGGTGCATGAAAATGAAACTGCGAGAGGGGAGAAAGAGGTGAGCGACATGGATATGGACAATGGATGCCGTGGAATGCGGGAGTGGCGAGGCTGCTGTTGCAACCATTAGAGCCGCTTCGCTGGTTGAGGCGGCGGCAAAAGAATGAGGCATAAACTTCTGCTAACGTTGAGGGGGAAAAAAAAGAGGAGGGGGTTGGGGCCAAATGTGCGGAAGAGGCGGGGCGGGATGGGCCGTTGGCTGCGCGTCACCTTCCACGACCAATTCGGTGGAGGGTGGTGTGTGGGTGCCAAACATCGTCGCCGTGTGTGCAGTTTGCCTTTTTTTTTTTTTTTTCCTTTTTTCCTTTTTGCGTTTTTTTTTTTTTTTTTGTATTCCCCCTCCCCCCTCCCCATTCGTGGCTTCATGATACTCAACTTCGTTTTGTTTTTCTTCTTTCCACTGCGTGTGTGTTTGGTTGTTTTCGTTTTTTTTTTTTTTTGTGTGTGTGTGTGTTCTCCCCTCCCCACCTTTTTTTTTTTTTCTCTTCTCGTGATCAGTCTCTACGCTCTAGAGATGTATTTTGCCCTGCTGCCGCCGTTGTTGTTGTTGTTGTTGTTGCTGCTGCTGCTGCTGTTAGTAGCAGTGGTTTTGTTGCTCGGTCTTTTTGTGTTGTTTTTTCTGCTCACGGCATCTCCATTCCATGTCTCTGGATTCATTTCTTTCTGCAGGGTGAGAGGGAGGGGGGGAGGGATGTTCTTTTATCGCTATTCCTTCCCATTGTCTGCTACTGCTGCTCTTTGCTCTTTTGCTCATCCTCCACTGTCTCATATAGACGTTGTTCTATTTTGTTGATAGGCTCTGTGCTGCGCATGTGCCAACGAAATACACCCTGCCTGCCTTGGTGTTTTGTTTTCTTTTTTTTTTTGTTTGTTGTTGTTCTTAGGGAGGGGTGGGGCTTGTTTGTAATCTGCATGCGTGTCCGAGAAACGACGCGACGCGCGGCAAGACACTTGCCAGAATAAAATTCTCTTTCTGTTTCTTCCCCCTTCTGTTTTTTTTTTCTTTTCTTTTTGCCTCTTCTTCTTCTCCTCCTCCTTCTGCCTTTGCCCTTCTGTTCTATTTTAATTCGTGTGTCAAGAGATGTCTACAGCTGCTTCACGTGGGGTCTCCCTGACTGAAATTGCAAAATTCCGCCGCCTTCAAGAGCATTGGTGGAATCCCGATGGACCCCTTCGTACGCTGCACATTTTTAACCCTATGCGCGTTCAGTTCATTATCAACACGTACAGAAACTTCTCGAGAGGGCTGCAAACTGTACGCACAGCGGGGGTTCCACATGGGATAAGCGTCCTCGACGTCGGCTGCGGGGGCGGCATCCTTGCTGAGAGCATGGCACGCCTGGGCGGAAACGTGGTAGGGATTGACATGTGTGCGGAAAGTATTGCTGTTGCGCAGGGGCGCTGCGAGCGGGTGATGCGCGATTTGGCGTCTCCGATGCGGGAGGAAAACGTGGCATCGCTCGCCTACCGCTGTGTTTCTCTTCACACCGTGGCCTCGGAGGAGAAGCAGCAGTTTGACCTTGTAATCGCCTCCGAGGTTATTGAACACGTAGAAGACGCCCCCGAGTTTCTGCAAGGCCTGTGTGATGCAACAAAACCTGGTGGTGTTCTTGTCATTTCCACGATGGACAAGTCACTGCGCACGGCGATTAGTCACATTGCCGTTGCCGAGTATCTGACTGGGCTGGTGGAACCCGGAACACACGACTGGTCCAAGTTTGTTCCCCCTCAGGATCTTTCGAAAAGTGCATTGCAGCACCAAGTCCGTCAGGTGGATCTTCAGTACATTGTAACGTCACCGGATGTTTTGAGGTCTGTTGCCACGCGCCAGTTTCAGTTAAACTTTTCACTCTCAAAATGGCTTAACACGGGTCACTACTTCTGGGCCGGCGTGAAGGAGGAGACACCTGAAAAGGCTACTACTACTACTACTACTACCGCATCATGACACCCTCCATGCCATCAGATTACTGCTGAAAGTTTGGCGTCGTCCTTTCCAGGAGAGGATGGCAAATGTAATGTGCGAACATTTATTTGCCTTTTATTGGTCTTGTTTCTTGTTTCTTGTTTTTGTTTTGTCTTCTTTATTGTATTTGTGATTGCCTGTTTTTGTAGGCGTGCATTATGTCTCATTCTTGTGTGCGATCTCCCTTTTCTCCATTCTTCTTCTTCTTCTTCTTCTTCTCCCGCACTTGTTTCTTTGTTGTTGTTGTTGTTTGGGTGGTGGGGGTGTTTTCACATTCACTCACCCGGGTTTGAAACACATGCCTCTACTCATGAGGCGAAAAATAGCAAGAAGAGCGTGATGTCCACCAAGGGCACCATTCGATTTGATGATCTTGGCGAGCCTGTGCAGCGGCTGCTAAAGTCGCTTAAGGGGGGCCTCTCAGAAGAGGATATGGCGCTACTTGAATACGTCTCCGTGAAAGATATGGCAAAAATATACGGTGAAATGTCTACCGAACGCCACGCGGAGGAAATCTGGAGTGATCTTCGTGCTGCCCTGAAGGTGCGGATGGAAAAGGCAGCACGTCGAGAATCGGATTTTATTAGCAAGCAGCGGCAGTTACAGCTTGAGTGTGAAGCGGAGGAACAGGCGCGGCTCGAGCAGGAAGCCTTGGAGGAGGAGGAAAAGCGTCAGGCAGAGGAGGCACGGCGGCAGCGGCGAGAGGCACGTCGTAAACGGCGCGAAGAGGATGCCGCCGCTGCTGCTGCCGAGGCTGAAGCCGCATTAATGGCCGAACAGGAGGCAAAGGAGGAGGCGGCCGCTCTAGCCGAGGAGGAGGAACGAAAGAAGAAGGCGGAAAGGCGACGTCGGCGTCGCGAGGCACGGGAGCGGGAGTTGCAGGAGGAACGCGAGGCCCTTGCGACCGAGCAGGCACGACACGCAGAGCGAAATTCTGCCACGCAGAAAAAAGCATGGGAGGAGTACGTTGCTAGTCATCCTCTGGAGTTCAACGACGAGACGACTCAGTGTATCGAGCAGAAGCACGTTAAGCACACACTTAAAGCCCCGCCGCAGGTCACTAGCGATCTCCTGAACCGCACCTACACCCCGAAGTGTCCAAACTGCGGATCGAAGTTCGAAACGCCACCACAAGAATGGGATTGCCCCTTTTGCCTGAAGCGCCTGCGGCAGCACATCAAGGTGTGGCAGCCAGATGACTCCTCTAGCACCTGCATGATGTGCCGAGGAGTGATTGGACGATTCTCCCGCCACCATTGCCGCAATTGTGGCCGGCTTGTGTGCAACCAATGCTGCACCACGAAGGGTGTCATTCTGTCGCTTGGGTTTGACATGGCAGTGAGGGTTTGTGATGATTGTGCGTATCAGTGTGCCCATTCACCGCACGCTACCAATGGGCGAAAATGAACAGCTTTGGCCAGAGACTGTCGGTCTGTTCCTACATTGTGTCTCCCCATCCATCTGATCTCTTTCTCCATCAGATCCTCCGTAATATATATCCCTGTCGAATACTGAATTCTCGGTCAGGATTCTCCTTGATAATTTAGTTTTGTTTGTTTGTTTGTTTGTTTGTTTGTTTGTTTGTTTGTTTGTTTGTTTGTTTGTTTGTTTGTGTGGCTGCAGCGTGAGGAGAAGAAGAAGAGGGATGGGGGGTGGTGGGGGATCAATGAAAGGAAGTAGAATAGAAATCAATCAGAGAGCATATGTATCTCTCTCTCTCTCTCAGCCGGTTTGACGGGCAGTGAATCGCGCCTCTCGGCGGGTCTCATTGCATATCGGCTTCTCTTCTTATCGGTCACCTCAAATGGAGGGAAGAGAGCGGCACCAGCGCGGTTTGACACCGCGCTTAGTTTGACGCTGTGCATATTTAAATGGCAACATATTTGTAGGGACATCCCCTCTTTTGTTTTACTCTCTCTATTTTATTTTATTTTTACCCTTCCGCTATCTCTCTCTCTCTTTCTGCGTGTATTTGTGCTCTCGCATTGCCATTGATGGGTTCGTTTCCACCCGCGCGAAAAGAAGGTGGTGGGAGTGCAAGATAATAAGGGATACAACGGCGATCACAGAGAGAGAGAGAAACGGGTATTGATAAGGGCAGACAGAGAATACGAACAAGAACAGTGCGTGAGAGCGGTGCGAAGAGGCTTGGAACCGGGGTCACATACACAAAGAGGGGAAAAAAAAAAAACAAATGGACTCTCTGGCTCTGAGTGTTAGTTCTCTCGTTCACCAAGCGGAGTCCTTCAATGTCCCACTTGTTCGCAGCAAATCCATTATGCTCGCCGTCGCCATGGGAATCCCGGTGGCGGTGCTTTTGCACGACACTGCAGCCCATTGGATGCCAACAAGATGGCAAATTCCCGTGATCTCGTGGTTTCGCCGAAAGTGGCGACAGAACCCTGAAGAGAAGATGGTACATATCACACTGGCAAGAAACGCTATCATATTTCTCTTCGTAGCCATGGCGCTGAGCGAGGGTGCACACTACCAGACCCCGATGGACTACGTGGCGGATCGCGTGTCGAGTGGTCACGCTCGAAAGGCCTTCAATGAGAATATTCAAAAGTCCCGTCAGACCGCTTTCGCTGCGGCTGGTGATTTGGTGGGCGAGGAGGGACTCAACGAGGCGAGCGCCCGACAGCAACGTGACACAGCGCTGCGCCGCCGCTTCGTGCAGGACAGCCGTGCGGCAAAGTAGGAATGCATTTTGCTTCCTTTTGGTGTGTGTGAGTCTGAGCGGGAAGCATGGGGTGGTGAAGCGGGTGGGTGGCAGCTGAAGCAAGAGTGTTGATGAAGGGATGCAATCCCCCTTTTGTTTTTCGTATGCGTTTGCCACTCATGGATTTTTAAACTGCGGTGACATTGGCCGATGCTTCAAGAAACATGGCAGGATGCGAGGGTGTGTGTGTGTGTGTGTGTGTGTGTGGTGGGGAGAATACGTGTGAGGGATCTTTGCACCAGACACGTGGCCCGAGAGAGAAGGGGAGAGAAAAGAAGAAAGATGGATGAGGTGTGACTGTTTCTGTCTCGTTGGGTGTCTGTGTCTTGTGTTTCGTTTTCAGATTCTCCTTGCGTTTTTTTGTTGGCCGAGCCCCTTGCCACTTTAGGTACTCCCGTGACTGTCTCTCAGATTAAAGCTGATCCGAAGCGGCGGCACATTTTCCTGTATTAAGCCCTCCAGGAGAAGAAGGGAGAAACAATTCACTAGTTTTTTTTTTCTTAATTGTTACTATTATTATTGTCATCTCGCTTGCCGTTCCTCCCCGTCTCTTTCTCTGCGGGGGGGGGGGCATGCGTACGTGTCGTGAGTGTGTGTGTGTGTGTCTGCCTGTCAGCACTGTCATTGCTGTGTGCTCTTCTTCCCTGTTTTCTCTTCACTTGGCAGCTTTAGTGTGTGTTGCATTTCGTTCGTAGGTCCTCTGACGAACGGGACAACGCTTTGAACAACTGCAGGCACACGGGGGAGAGGATTAAGAGGAGGTAGCGAGGCTGATACTGTTGTTTGGTGCATTGCAAGGATTTTTCCCGAGTGTATGAACCGCAGTGCTGACGCAATTGGGCCACGTGATGTGACCCCATGGCGGGATGTCAACCGTAGCCACCTGCCTGAACTATCGACGATGAGCGAGCCTGCCAGGGCACCGGCAGCGTCTACGGAGGACGCGGTACTGTTGGAAATTCTTATTCCTGTTCACGCAAAACTGGAGGATCGCGAGGAGGTGCGCCGCAACCTTGGCGTCTTTGTGCAGACTGGACGTGGTGGGGTAAATGGCCTCTCGCGGAGGGTGTGTGTGCGACTAACAGACCCGAGTGACCCTTTCTTCTTGTTTGAGTTGGAGCTTCTCGAGGATGATTACGGCTCCTTCAAGCAACGATTGGAGCTTCTGGTGAACTTCAGTGGCTTTCCAAAGTATCTTGTGTCAATGTTGAGTGGCGTGGTGACTGGAGTAACACCGTACAATGTCTGCTTCGTCGTGGACAGTCGTGACACGATGCGGGGGACGCTACGTGTTCTGGAGCGGACAGAGTTTCGAACTGTGGAGCACATCTCCCTGGTGCTTTTGCGCCAAGGCGATGCGGGGCAGAAACGGTACCTGGCGGAGCGGTTTCAGCACTTTGAGCGGGCGTTTAATCAGGCCACAGAGGAGCGTCGTGTTGAGGCCGCGCAGGCAGCAGCTAATATAGAGGCGTTAAGGAGTGAAGTTGCGACTCTGGAGGAGAGTCGTGCTGCGTTACGCGAGCAGTTAAATCTCGAGATGGCAACGTCGGAGAGGAGCCAGATGGCCAGCGTCAGTCAGCTTCGGGAGGAGCACTCCAGTCAGTTGATACAGCTGCGTAACTCACTGGAGTCGGAACTTCATCGCGTCACACGGAAGGCAGAGGAGGTGCAAAAGCAACTGCTCGAGGATGTGCGTGTAAAAGACAAGGAGCTGCACGAGGCAAGACAGCGCAACGCCTCACTCGAGTCGTCTGCCGTAGCAATGCAGTCTCAACTGCGTGTTTTAGGGGACAAATGCAACGCCCAGGCGATGGAGCTAGAGGGACTGCGGTCTGCCAATGATGAACTCCAGAACTTTCGCTCGCAGGCCACGCGCTCACTTTCGGATAATGAGCTTAACTGCGTGAAACTGCAGGAGCGCTTGCGTGCTCTTGTGCACACCTTGAAGTCGAGAGATGATGAGCTCAAGTCATTGCGGGAGCAGTACCACAAGCAAGACAACTACATATGCATTATCACATCTCAAAACGAGCAGCTGGTGGAGCAAAAGAAGAAGAGCGAATCATCAATATCCAAGGCACATCATATCATCTCATCCCAGTTAAAGCACATGAAGGGAGTGAAGGAGCGGGAACGTATGATGCGAAGCCAGCTGCGCAGCCAAGATGCGCTTCTGCAGGAGAAAGAGAAAAGTATTGCCCGATTGAGGGAGGAATTGGCCACCTCGACAGAGCGGGCCCAAGTTCTTCAAAATAAGTCGGCTGAGCTTCGCGATCAACTGGAGAAAACAGACGCCGCACGTGAAAAACTGGTTCAAGAACTCAAACAGAGTCAAGACGCTCTCATTCACCTTCAGCGAAGTACGAGTGTGAATGGAAGGTATTGGTCAATTATGCCTAGCACGGCTACTGCTACTACCACTGCCGCAGGCAGCAACAACAACAACAACAACAACGTATTTGGTGCGGGTTTAAATGGCGGCTTTGGGTCAGCGCCGTACGATGTGTATAGAGAATTTCACAAGAATGCCAGTACGACACTGCGAACGGATGCCCGGAAACCCGGCTGCGTGACAAGCGATGTGGATCTCACATCGTCGACACAATTGCAGTCCCTCTTGAGTGCTGGTGTCACCACCGCCCATCAGAGCGATGGTGCTAGCAACAACAGCAGGAAAGCTGCTTTTCACTTACCCAACGGGAGCGGCGTCAACAAACCAGAGAAGAGCGCGACAAGAGCAGCAGTAGCGGCAGCGGCATCTGGAGATGGTGTTAATGGCGCGTCTGCAGGGCAAATTGTAGACGAAGGCCAGCTGACGACTGGCAAGGGCGCCCGTCAACCTCTAGATCCGGCTACAATCAACGTGGCGTTTAATCAGACAAACCGAGTGTTCGCCTCCAAGAGTTTTCTTACCAATGGAACCAATCAGGCTGATCTCTCGGCAAACACTGCCTCGTTCGTTGAGAAGTTTCCATTGGCTGCTGCGGCAGCCTCGCCAAGCGCATACTTTTAGAAGCGCCGGTACCACGAATGATCTCCTTGCCGGTAGTGGAGGTAGTAGTGCTGAAAAAATGGGGGAAGGGAAGATGAGGGAAACACACACAGAAGCTTTCTATCACTCTCTTTTTCCTTCTCTTTTGCGTGCCTAAAGATATTTTGTTTGCCTGTTGTTGTTGTTGTTGATTGGTTTGATTGCTTGGATGGATCTCTTCCAAGCTGGTGTCACTTGTGTCGGCGTTGGTAGTGCGCTTCATAGAGTGAGTGGGTGAGTGAGTGGAAGGGAGGCGGGGTGTTTTTGCCCAGTTGTTGTCGAGTAGCTCCTCAAAACAAAAAGAAATTTTTTTTGTTATTGTTGTTCTTGGACTAGTCGCTTTTGACTGTGCGAAGGCCTTCACGTGGCAATCTGCTATCATCGCCCCACCACCCATCTTCACCTTCGTCTTCATCCTCCCTCCCCCAAACGGCAGTTGGGCATCATAGAAAAGCGCATACTGATTTAGACTTGCTGGTGTCACCGTGGCCCGTGCATTTGTGCGATAAAGTCGTACCTCAGGATGCATTCGGAGCGGCTCATTTTATTTTATCTCTCACACTCACCTCTTTCTCTTTCTTTCTTTCTCTCCCTCGTTTTCTTTTTTTTTTTTTTTTTGGCTTTGACATGGGTACACATGTGGGTGCATCAGGTGTGTTGCGTGTGTGCACGTGCGTTGCTAGAGGAGGGGGAGAAAGAGGTTAGCACACAGTCGCGCACGTGCATACGCACGCATAGAAAGACAGGAGAGGGATCGCTGGGAGAAGAGAGGGGTGGGGGCACGGCGCGCGCGAGTTTTGAATGTACCGGAGCCCAAATAACAACTCAGCCAAAGTTGAGTTTGGCCGCCTTTCGGATCCTCTGAAGAGTCGAGATGCTGAGCGAACGGAGAGGGGAAGCCCGGGCATGCGTCAGTCCGCGCGGCGTGTAGGTTTTGCGCATGCAAGACTGCGCAATGAATCGGAGGAAAGTGTTGCGCGCGACCTCTTCAGATCACCTCGAGACAAGAAGATTGGGAGGGCGGATAACAGCGCAACAATTCACGTCGAACAGGTCGATAGCAAGTCGCGTTTTTTACCGGGGGACATTGTGGCATTTGAATTCGTCTCGGAGACCAAAGAGTGGAAATGGTCTATCGGCACCATTCTCAGGGTTGGGGGTAACAGAGGAAACGATGATGGCGCAAGCGGTGCAGAGGGTAATCTCTTTTCACTCTCGTGTTGGGGAATTGCTGCTGACGTAAATGAAGACTCGATCTCTCGCGCTTCAAGGAGCGTGTCAATGGACAGAGACAAGAAGGCCATTGAAAACATCCGCGAGCGGCAGAAGGAAATTGAAATGGAAAAGGCTGCACTTATGGAGGATGCGCACATGGAGAGCATCGTGTCCAGCGAGAGCATAGCAAATGCCCTCCGGGAGGATCTGCTTAACGCGGACAAAGATCATTGGGCCAAACTGCTGCAGATGCGGAACCCTCCACCAACCGTGCGCTTGGTGGTGCAGGCGCTGTTTGCACTTCTCCGAGTCGAGCTTCTGGCTCAAACAGGGGAAGAGGAGTGGGAATGTATGCTGCGCTTCATGCGGTCGGACGCCTTCACTACACTTCTCTCCGATTCCAGCGCCTCTAGATTGGATGCGTCGTTGGCCGAGGAGATCGAAAAAACATACCAGAAGAATCCCCTCTTTACCTTCAACAAGGCGGATGCTGCCTCTCATATCGCTGGGCTCATGCAGAAGTGGGTGACAAGTGAACTGCAGCTTTACAAGTCTTGTAAGGCATTTGAAAAGATAGAGGCGAGGCTGGGGGAGTTGGATGAGGAGGCGGTGCAGAAGAACCTAGAGATACGCTGGCTTGACAACTCCTTGGATGTCGGTAGAGGGTGGGAGGGGGGTAGCAGTAAGGCGGAGGTTATGCGGCTCGTTCTGCAGTCTCTCGCGGAGCTTGGTCGCGTTATGTTTCTGCGCAGCAGGGAGGTGTCCGTCGTGGTCCGGTCATCCATTTTTTGCAGAATTTGTGTCACCGATACTTCACCCTCGCCCCCTGCCTCCGCAGTAGACATCATCATCCTTCAACCAAAGTCACTCACCCGCATGTGCGATATTGCGATGAGAAAACTCCGACGTGTAACATTTGGTCTCTCTGAGAGGCTCGAGAATAATGTCGTGAAGGGGCTTCTCGACCCGGCACACCAAATGGAGATATTATATGGGCAGTCACTTGAGCGGGAGCGCCTTATGCTGCATGAACTAGATTCTCTCTACAAGAAACACGTTCTCCACACTGCCGAGCTGATGCGGATTCTGCGTGGTGTCAGAAGCACTCGCAAGAATTTCGCACCTCACGACGCATCAAATTCCGCCCTTAATTTATCGATGGCCCGCAACCGCGTAAGGGAGTTGGAGGAGGCCCTTGGGGAAAAGGAAAATGAGCTCCGTAATCTGCAGGAGAGTCACACCCAGTTGATGAACCGCCTCCAAAGACAAATGAAGATGAATGCCGATGCTAACAAAAGTCTTGGCTCGTCGCAAGAGATCGTGCTTCGAATGCATGTCATTCATCTAGAGCATTCTGAGGAGGTGACTCGCATGCGTCTTGCCGCGGATGAGATGCAGCAGTGGTCTTTTTTACTCTTGCATGAGCTGCGAGAGTCCAAAGACTACGCCCTTTCGGGTGTGAACCAATGGTATCTGCAGGAGTTGCAGTCCGTGCAACAGAAGCTTTCGATTCTTGGGAGCCGCCACGCGAAGGCGATACCAATCATGGAGGAAAGTCTCAGAAAAATGGACGGAGTACGGGCGAATCCGCGGGCGAATGAGTCATTGAAAGGCACAGCTGATGTGGAGCGGGCGATTGCAGTGCTGAAAGGTTTAGATACAGACTCCAGTTCAATCGGCAGCTCGGAGACCCACTTGACGGCGGATCACGTGCAGCCTGGGAGCTCTGCTGCAGCGGAGCGTCTTCCGTTCCGCTCGAGTGCGGCAGGGTGGGTGGGGAAGGAAACCGGCACATCTTTCAGCATGGAAGAAGTGGTGGAGGAGGAAAATGTAACCATTCTCAGGGAGCGTCTGTTGGAAGCGATACAGGATCGTGCTGCGCTTCAGGATATGCTTTCCAGTGAACAGGAAAAGAACCGCCTTTTGGAAAGGCAGCAGAGGATGCTACATACCAACCTAGAGCGGGAAACCCAAGAGCGCATGGTTCTTGATAATATGCTGCGGAGGCTGCAGGGAGATGTCAACACAGTGACGTCGGCTGCGCAGTCGTCACCAGATGTAGAGCGTGGCAAACGGTCTACTGGTAAGCGTCTTGAAGAACGCCATCATTCGCAGGAACAACAGCACCAGGAGGTCATCAAGAAACTGCAATCTATCATTCAGACATACGAAAAAGAATTAGCCGACGTGTTGCTGGAAGAGGGTGTGGATAGGCATGGCGTCTCGTTCGCGTCCCTGCGGAAGTGTCTGGAGAGGCTGAAGGCTTCTTGCGCGGCGATGAAGGCGGAGCGTGATTTGCAAGCATCTGACGCGAAGATGCTGGAGTCATGTTTGAAGACGGCCGCTGATGCGTTGGACAACGCTCTTTTGCATGATGAGCGGTGGCAACCACGCACCACGGAGTCCAATCACAAAACGTGGCATTGGAAGGCATTTTCTGGCGATGACTGGGGACGCGTCATCGCTGAGACTCCTGAAGCACTCTCCAGGGCGCTTGTGCATGACATCGCCTTTGCCTGTCACTTACCGGAGGAGTACGTACTGGACCTCGTTTACCGTGAAGAAACCACAGAGCTGCACGTCTCGTTTGACCTTCGACACGACCCCTCCATCTCTGCGGAAGAGATTATTCGCCGATTGAATGAGTGCAATTTCCACGAGATGGAAAAACTATATGCGCATCGCTTCGCGCCAAAGGAAGGCATCGACATTTTGAAGCAAGAGCTGATCGCGAAGAACAATGAAGTGGACCGACTGCAAGCTGTCATCAAGGGCTTGAGCAAAGATTCAATGCCGTTGCGCCGTTCAACCTCTCGTGCCTCGGTTTCAGGCAAATAGAATCTTGAAAGGAGCAACTGCATAACTATATATATATATATATATATATATATATACAGATAAGTCTATGTGCTGCACTCTGCGCATGCATGGGTGGAGATTCCATGACGCATCATGCTATGGCTATCTAGAGGCACGTAAGCACCCTCTACACGCTGCAGAAGAAGATGCGACGGGCTAAGATGGTGTCGGTGCAGGCAAGAGATCATAAAATGCATGTCTTGTGCACAACACCTGATGCAAATCTTTAGATATATTTGTACGGGATTTTTGCAAGCGGGTTTTCGGTTCCAGTGCCCTTCTTTTTGTTGTTGTTGTTGTTTTTTCATGTGTGGTCTCAGCACCATTGGATTAATGTCAATCCAATAGACCACCTTATGTAAACTAAACTTTGTACACATGCGGACGAAACATGAGCCACTCTCCCCCCTCTTCTTCTTCTTCTTCTATCTTTTTTTTTTTTTTGTTTTGTTTCTTTACTTGTTTCTTATTGATGTTGCTTCTAGTAGCATTTATTGGGCTCGTGTATCTTGCGTACTTCTGTTTTTGTATGATCTCCCTGATTTGATCCGATTGACATGTCTCTGCGTGTGTATGTAGATGTGATTTGAAGCCGGGGCATGGTCGCATTCTGTGGACGGCGAGTTGCCACGCTGGAACAGCACCTACTCTCTCACTATCTTTCTCAGCCCCCTCCCCCACCCTTCTTTTTTTGTTGTTGTTTTTGTTTTGGTCTCTCGCTCCTCATTGTTCGCTGACGGAAAAGGGGGAAGAAGGGGTGAAGGCGGGAATGCACTGAAAAAGGGGGGGGGTGGGCGGCAGAATGTGCCCCGCGGGCTACCCGCCCGTATTGTCTCTGTTTTCGTTTCGCTGCTGCTACCACAATTGGTGACCCTGTCGATGGTCTCTCTCTCTCTCTTTCTGTGCGTGTGTGTGTGTGTGTGTGTGTGACCCCATACATACTCCTTACACGCGAATGGATGCACGCACGCTCGCTCTCCCCTCTCATATCCCGCCGCCGTTACGTTCGTGCGCTACGTGGTGACAAAATCACCCGCTTCCCTCTCCTCACTCGTTCCTCTGGTGCTTCATCCCCTTTGGGTGCGCGCAACCTCCATTTTCGTCCACCGGGCGAAGCCTTTTTTTTTTTTTTGTCCTTCTCCAAATCTCTTCTTTTTCTTTGGACCGATGGAAAAGTTTCGGTCACGCACCGTGGGGTGTGAGATTGTTTCTTTTTCTTCCTTTTTTTTAGGCGCTGAATCTTCGTCTTAGCCAAATGAGGTCCTTTGGTTTTCTTTGTAGGGCATCACGAACAACATCCACCACGTCTTGTTGTGGCACCACTTCTCTTGCTGCTGCTGCTGCTGCTGCGGCGGCGGCGGCAGCAGCGACAGCCAATAGCACCGCCGCACACACTTGTTCCATTCGCCGCTTGCATGCCACGTACGCCCAGGATGCTCAAGACACTGCGTCGTCCTCGTCTTCTTCATGGGGCGAATCAGCTTCACAGCGGCAGGATGGCGCTGGTGAGAAGCGCGATGCCAAAGCGAATGCCCTTGGTGACCCCACCGCAGCACCGAGGCGTCGCAACATTGTGGTGTTGAGCAACACCACCAAAAGTGTGTACATCCACCCAACAAACCATATCGCCTCGTGGTATTGGTTTGTGACGGACTTTCACAAATGGTTTGTCGGCGTCGTTTTTCTTTTCGTTGGGACGCAGGTGTTGGCCAGATATCGTGTGGGAAAGCTACAAACTGTCGTGCAGGCGCAGCTGGGGGAAAATTTACTCGATCAGCGTACGCGGGATCTGCTCAGTGACATCGAGGTTCTGCGGCGCAAAGATCCCATTCGACTGGAGCAGGAGGCAAATATGTTCCACGAGCAGTTCTGGAAGCGCCGTGCCATTGCGGCGGCGGAGTCGAGGAACGAAATTCGAAGGGTGGAGCTGCAGCGAGGCATGCTGCAGGGGCAAGCCAGAGGCACGGACATGACCGAGTGGTTGGGTGCCAAGGCGAAGGACGACGAGGAGCGCGAGGTGGCAAGGCGCACGCAGGACTACATTCAAGGCTTCCATCAGCATCTCAAGTCGAAACGTCTCATTTGAGGCCTCGGATCTGCTGCAGTGCTGTGCCGCCCGAAATGTTACTTCACAGTAGCAGCTGCACCGGGGACATAAAATCGGAGCAACAACAACAACAACAACCGCAAGGTGAGAAGGAATGTTAGAACACACCCACGCAAAACAAAACAAAAAAGGGAAGGCGACGATGAAAGAGTGGCCATCTTCCTTCCGAGCATTTATTCTCTTTTTGTTGCCCGTAGCAGATGTAGTAGCCATAATGGTAGCAGTGCCTTCACCATTGCGACGTGGTTCTTCCTCCTTTTTTCCTTCTCTCTCAGGTATATAAATATACATATATCTGTGTGTGTGTGTGTGTGGGTGGGTGGGTGTGTATTCACATGTGTTTTTCCTTTTCATTTGCTGCTGCATATTTTTTTTTTTTTTTTTTTTGGGGGGGGGTGGTGGGGGAGTCTTCTCTTTTTATCTTTTCCCCGCTCTTAGTTCCCGTCTGTTTGACTGACGACTCTGCATGTGGTTGTAGCTATGGTGGTGAAGGCGGTGAAATTCGTGACCATTACTGGCAGCATTATTCTCGGCTCAATTACACTGGCAGTATGTTTGCTTTTCTGCTGGTGGGGTGCCATTTTTCTCCTCAGGCTGTATCTGGAAGGCGTGTTTCCGCCGGAGCCGTCGAGTCTATCTGTGGAGATCCTCAGGCTGGTCTCCTTTGAGGAAACACTCAAGAACATGAATCTGGCAAACTATGTCTGCTTTGCCCTCATGATCGTTTTAGTCATTGTCGTCGGTCATGTGGAGGCGGCGTTGGTCGCCATCAAGAAGGCTCTTGAGCAGAAAGCGAAACTCCCACCGGTGAAGCTTGTACAGCACTTCAATGACAAATACACACGTGCTCTTGCTAATAGTGGCACTGCCCATACAAGAAAACAGATGCGATGACTGCATTTTGTGTGAAGCTGCATTGCCCTTGCTTGCGTATTCACACAAACAAAACGGGGAAACAAAGAAATTTGGTAGTATCGGTTGTTGTTTTGTTTCCCCATCGCGACGCATTCCCCACACCACAAAAAAAAAAAAAAAAAAAATTGTGCAGCTCTGATGATGATGACGCGCTTCTTGATTTTCTCTTCTTTTTCTCACTTGCTATTTTCATTTCACTTTTGTCTTCCCGCCCGTGTGGATCTTGTCGGTTTGCCTCCCACGTTTGCGCATACGTTCCGGATAGACACAAATTAATTTTGAAGAAAACAACGACAAAAACAGAGAATAATAATTAAATCTCCGGCATTGTGGCAAACTCCTCCTCCCCCCCCCCCCCCCCCATTAAAAAAGAAAAAGAGAAAAACAACAACAACAACAACCGAGGAGCAACCTTGAAATAACAGGACGTGTTTGTGCAGAGAGCATCAGTGATGAGGGGATTTGTGCGGCCCACGGCGTTGTTGTGTCGACGCTTCGTACCTCCCTGGGAGCGCGATGGCAAGACTGCTGATGAGTTCTTCTCAGGCCTCATGCAGAGCAGCAACCCGATGCAGACGTATCAGAAGAACAAGAAGCGGGAGGAGGAAAGGCACGCGAGAGCCGTCGAGGCTATGCCATCACCAGCGGAGCTGCAGCGCGTGGAAGAAATTCATGCGCACAACGAGGCTATTTTGCACCAACGGCGTGACTTTGTGCCCTACGGGGCAAAGCCGCTGCTCTATTTTGAGAGGAGCCAAATGGCCGCATTGGGGGAGTATGAGACTATGCTGCACACGTCGAGTAACTCGGTGGACCAAAAAGGCTACTCCCCATCTGTATGCGCGATGTTGCAGGCAGACATTCATCAGAAACTGCCCTACAGGTACGAATCATATGTAGAGCCTGTCGGTGGGCAAACAGTGTGGCCCCTGCATGGAACTGCCGGTATCGTTATTGACATCGACGGTGTTGTCTACCGCTCACACAAGCTTATCGAGGGCTCGGACACGGCAATACGCAAGATGATCGAGCTCCGTATTCCACTGCTCTTCATGACAAATGGGGGTGGTGTCTCGGAGGCAGAAAAGGCCAAGGAGCTTTCGCAGCTCGTTGGGTGTGAGATTGACGAGTCGCAGGTGCTTCTCGCCCACACCCCGATGCAGCTGCTTGCACCGGCATATGCGAATCAAACCGTCTTGATTGCAGGCTCCCCTCGCTGCGTTGATGTGGCAAAGATGTACGGCTTCAATCGAGCCGTTTCTATCCTTCAGTTTCAGGTGGAGCATCCGGAGATGTCACCATACAAGAAGTGGGGCAGTTTAAAAAGGTGTGACCCCAGTACTGTTCCGTTCCCGGAGATTGCGGCCATCTTTCAATTTAACGACCCTGAGGATGTTTTTAGTGATGTGCAGACAATTCTTGACATCCTGCTGGCACCACATGGTCAAGTTGGTCGATATGTCTCAAGTACCCAAAGCATTCCCTACTACCTTGCTGCTGATGATTTGCTGTGGGCGACAGAGGCGCCGCTGCCGCGCCTTGGTCTTGGTGCGTTTAGGGAAATGGTGTCAGCCGTGTTCAGGAGCGTCACCGATCAGGGGTTGCACGTGACAACATTTGGGAAGCCACGTGCCATTGCGTACGCCTTCGCTGAGCGGCGGATAGAAGAAGTGAGTGCGAAACTCGGGTGGGATCCTCAAGCTCTACGCGCCATTTTCATGGTTGGCGACAACATTGACACTGACATTCTCGGCGCAAATGCCCGTGGTGGGAAATGGAGTTCGGTGCACGTGCTTTCGGGAGTCGGTGTCGCTCCCGCCGCACGAAGAACGCTCCCGGAGGACGATGCTGAGTTTGAGTGGCTGGAGAAACGCGTAAGCAAGACGCCGCACTACGTGGCGCCCACGCTGGATCACTTCATCCGGGAACTCCTGGCATTTCCGGAAGCTGCCGTACTGCAGAACAGAAGGCCGTCCTACGGGATGCCAAACCCCGTGGAACTCAGCGACACGTACAATTTCCCCACTGGTTCGGTGCAACACACTGGACCCTAAACGCGACGCATGAGGTGTATTTTGTTGTTGGAGGAGGCGGCGGTCTCGCCAGTTCTGGGTTTGTATCGAGGCACAGTACTCACACGAAACCCGAAGCACAAGTATGAGCGGTAATATGGGCTCTCTGATCATCATTTTTTTTTTTTTTTGCTTTCCTCTTATCATTACCATCATCATCTCTCTCTCTCTTTTATTATTATTATTATTGCTTTTGGTTGTAGCTATTATTATTGTTGTTAGAATAGAGACCCATTCAAAATGGTAGACGTGCAGAACGCCGGGGAGGCGTTGCTGCAAGACACGCAGTTCATGGAGCTTTTTCAGAGGGCGTTGGGGGGTGAGGAACACTTGAAAGACATACCACCGGATGGTCACCCAGAGCGGGAGAAGTGGTTGCGGGATATGCAGAAGAAGATTCGGGAAGAGTGTGTGAAGTCGACGAAGAGCAAACTAGAAGAGATCCAAAGCGACAAGGATGGTCAGTGGATGTACATCCTTCCGGACCCCGGGTTTTGTGTGAAGTGCACAACAACGGGTGGCGGAAAGGTGTTTGTGAATGTTTGCCAGCACAAGCGAATCGCCGAGCCCATTCCGATGGACGATGAAGAAAGTTCGGACGAGGTGAAGTTTAGGATTCCGCTGAGTTGTGGTCAGGCGCGACCGGAGACCGACAAGAGTGGCAAGCCATGCAAGGTGTACGATGTGATTGTGAATCCATCAACAATTCAGCGATGCTCCAAGGATCACGAGTTTCGCTGCTTTGTCGTCTCGCTCTGTATTCACTGGATTAAGCAGAAATCCGAACCAACGCTGAATTCGGGGGAGTACCGTAACATGAATTTCAAGGTGAAGGGTGTACTGGAACCGCAGCGAATCCGACTGTCCAGCGTGCCCAAGGCGGCGAACGCTCTGGGGGACGAGATTCAGCTTCCCCAGAACAGCAACGCTGCATCGCCGCTAACGTCGGTTGGTGGTCGCAGCGGCACGGGTAAACTTATACAAGAACTCTCAGAATCGTCCTCGAGCGCGGTGCCTGCAGCCGCACCACCACCACCACAGGAAGGGGAGGCAGCCAAGCCGTCTCTCGTGAAACTGCAGGGTGAGGGCTTCTACGACTGGTCAAGACACACAAAACCTATGCTGAACCCGTATATGCGTGAAAATATTCCATCCTTTTACGCTTTGGAAATCTATGTTCCGACGGTAACGACAATAGCAGAGGTGGAGGTACGTCTGACACCCAGGCTTGTGGAGCTGCTCTACGTTGACACAGAGGATTCTGTGCCATTTTTGACAGTTCCCTTGGACTACCCTATAGACGATAACGCCCCGGAGGCCAAGTTCATTCGAAAGAAGCACTTGCTTAAGATGAAACTCTCGGTAAGGCTTCCTGATGAAACCAGTGAACCCGCCACAAAGGCTGATCGCGATGTCACGGAGGTTGAGGAGGAGGAGACACGTCTGGAGCGCGAGCAGCGGGAGAAGGAGCTGCTTGAATACAGGCAGCGAGTGGAGCGGCAGCGGCAGGAAGAAGAGTCTGTCATGAGGGAGCGGCGGAGTTATGTGGAGAACTTGGCGGCGGTGCAAGAGGGAGAGATGCCTCCAAGCCTCAAGGAGGAAGTGGACAAGCTGCCACAGGATCAGCTCGGTGCCATGCTGCAACGCCTAGAGAGCAGAACCTGCAAGGGCGACTCGATTGATTTGATGCTCGAGAAGTTTCCCGACACGATGATAGACGCTATCTGCCGCTACATTCGCAGCCAACTGGGGTTGGTTCAGAGACCGACAACTGGGAATGCGAAGACGATGCCTGATGGTGACGAGGATAGTGGAGAAGCAGCAAAACCATTGAAGTCGCATGATTCCGCTGCTACTGCCACTACTACTACTACTACTACTGTTACATCGGTGCAGGATCCGATGAAGCAAGATGATGAAGGCGAAGGAAAAGAGGGACGCGTCGATTACAATTTTGCGAAAAAGGCTGAAAGGCTGCTCGGAGTGGCATTTCACAATCGTTACCTTTTTGCTCTGGACTGAAGAGAGTAAGAAAAAGCAGGGGATGCGATGTGTGTGTGTGTGTGAATCAAAGAAAGAGAGAGAGAGAGCGAGCGACTGTGATGCATGGAATGTCTCTGTTTCTCTCTTCCATTATCACAGTTTGTGGCCTGCGTGTGTACGTGCGTACAGATGTGGGGAGAGGAGACTACAGAACGCGGAAGAAACGAAGAAGGAGTAAACGCCAGACGAGAAAACAACGCAAGAAGTGGGTGGAGGAGAAAGGGGGGTGGCAATGATGGCAATGGAGTGAGGAATGCAAGGGGAGAGGAGGGAGACAAGCAAGGCGTGAGTGTACAGCGGCACACGGGACCAATGATAACGATGGAGAAGCAGGAATATGATATGAGATGTGTGTGTTGGAATGCGCTGCTCCTCCCTTTTGCCGGCGCCAACGTTCGACATCTTTCCTGGTATTTTTTTTTTTCTGGTGTGTGTGCGTCCCTCTCTTTCTCTCTCTCTTTCCTTGTCTA
The DNA here is from genome assembly GCA_030849745.1 of Trypanosoma scelopori. NCBI lineage: Eukaryota > Euglenozoa > Kinetoplastea > Trypanosomatida > Trypanosomatidae > Trypanosoma > Trypanosoma scelopori. The sequence goes on from JASANX010001063.1 coordinate 230,478, forward strand.
TCCGTGTGTGCGTGCGTGCGTGCATATGTGACTGCAAAACGAGGGGAGGAATTTAGAATCAAATTGGGGGAGGGGGGAAAGCAGCAGCGTGCAATATAAACTCTTACAGCTCTATTTGCATATGCTCCACTGGACGCCCATCAAGCGGGTGCACCTCTTTGGCGCACTGGTTCCGGTTAATATTGTTCAGATGCCGCACCTGATTGACGCAGAGAATCTTATCACGGCCAAAAAGACGGCATCAGAGGCTGAAGTGCTAATCGGCAAAGCGCCACTGGTATCTGCTTTAGATCTCTTGCGTGACCTCTCAAGTTTCCACAAGCAGCGGGACGCTAGTAGACTTTTGGACGAGTGCATCACATCGTACCGTGCTGAACTTTACAAGCCCTCAGTGAAGGACCCATTCCACCGGCTGCAGCTGCATGAGGCGATCATGGCTGCCGGATTCTATCAACGGTCAGTGAGTCCCAGTATGCTCAAGGGCGAGAGCACAAGGTTTGTATTGCACCACTACAACTTTGATGTTCGTCGTGACACGATCATCACCCGCACAGTTCACCACTCTCTCCTTGAAAGCCTCTCCTCAACACCGGAATCAGAAAAGTTACTCAGTGATCTACTCCTCCTCGAGCGACGATTGTTTGGTCGGATGCGTTTTGCACCAACAGCAGGGCGACAATGGATTGTGTTGGGTTTGCCCTTTGAAGATATCAGGACGGAGGCTGATGTTCATCGCGTGTTGGACATTCCCGTGATCAAGGAGCATGGCAATTTTGAATTGCGGGTGGTGGATATGGAGAAGCTGTGGAAGAATGTGATTGTGACCCCAAACGCAGAAATGCAACCGAGCTTTGTCGAGAGCGGTGAATTTTCCGTGCAGCATGCGGAGAAAGACTTGCGACTGGAGCTCCGAGTGCAGAAGCCAGCGCCACCAGTGGAGTTTTGGGATCGTGTAAGGGACACGCTCCTGCGTTACTGGGTGATTTGGTTCTCTCTGTGGATTATGTTCTTCATGGTTGACGAGGAGATTATTACTATCGTTGCGCTCATATTTCTGAAGTGGCGGCAGACACAGATCCTTGAGGATGAGGCCGCAAAGACGGGCGGAAAGGTGTACATTGCTTCATCATCTGGCCACTCTAGGGAGGGCCGTTCAAGTGGAGTGGCGTAACTGCCTCCAACGGCTCCCCTCTACCCATCTATTCACCTTCGGTGTGTCGCGTCCCTCTGCAGCGGTAATATGGAGGATGTGTGAAGAGTGGAGGATCAGAGATGCGGGGGCGGGGAAAAAAAAAAAATAGTAATCATTTCACCTCGGATGTGGTGATGATACCCCCCCCCCCCCCCTTTTTTTTTTTTTCTCTTCTTCTTCCCCTCTCGTAGTTTGCGTTGCAGAATCCTCTTCTGCCCCTCCCGCCTTTTTCTTTTCTATTTTTTTTTTTTTTTTGTGTGTGTGTGTTTGTAAACTGGGGGGAGGAGGAGGATGGGGTGGGAGGCATTTTTGTCGTAGGGAAGGCTTGCGACAAGGAAGTGTGTATTCTGGTACTCCTCATCATTCCAGCAACGAGGTATGTTAATGCATAGAACCGTATATGTATAAGACCGATGTTGTGGTGTATTTCCCTCTTCTTGCGATGAATGCAGGAGGCAAACCTCACGGGGTTAAGGGGTATGTGGGCAACCCACAGCCCTCGCGCGGGTGGCAGGTTGAGGGCGCAGCGTCCACCTACTCATTTCATCGGCGAGCCCTGGGGGGCGAATCTAATTTTTCTCTACACACATGAGGGGTCTCGTTGTGGACGCATGTGTGCGATGTTTTGGTCCCTTCTTCCTTGCCAGCAACCCTCCCACACCAATGGCAGCATTGGGCGTTGTGCTCATCTTCATTTGTTCCATCTATCTGACACTCGAATAGGCAAGGTAGCTGGCTAGCGAGGAAGGTAGAAGGGCAGTGGTGGTGGTGGTGGTGGTGGGTGCGAACCGTTTTGGCCCTATTTTCTTCGCTGTATAGAGGTGGGTGGGTGGGTGGATGATTTTCATGAGAAGGAGAGTGCGGAATGGAGCCTGTAGAAAGCCAGCACGTGGATGGTTTCTCATCGCATGTCAAAAACTGTTTGTATTTTTGTTTCTCTTTTCAATTCTTCTAAACTTTGCACTGGCTGTCTTGGGCTGGGCATTCATGTTGCGACGCACTGAAATATATGCGGTTTGCACGAAAACGCGTCCGTTCCCGATAAAAGTTGATGTGGGTCCTACTTCTGGGGACTATTACCGTGTCTGGCGGTACCATGATTTAGATTCGGATTCGTACCGTTCACCACGATACTCCGGCTTTCCTGCTGTCCCCATTTTGTACGTTCACGGAAATGCCGGTAGTTTTCTCGACATGCGTTCGCTTGGACGGTTTATTGGAGAATCAAACGTGAAGCAACGCCGCAGCAGCATCCTAGACTTTGAGAAGAATGTCAAGCGTGTTCTATTTGATTTCTACATTCAGAATGGATGGGAATTCTCAGACGATGAGGAGGATATTCCACAGCACCTCGTGGATAGCGCTGAAGATATTGTGATTTCTGAAACCCCATTGCTAGGTGCAGAACTCTTCGGTGTGGATTTTTTGGAAGAGTCAAACATTCATAGCGGTGTGTTGATGGTGAAGGAGGCCCGGTTTGTGAACCACACAGTACATTCGCTGATGACGGGACTCGTGGATCACTACGAGCAGATTCTTTCCCAGGCCGAGAGCAGCATACGGAGGAAGAAGGGCGAGATACTTCCCCTTCCAAACTCGGCGAAGGCTGCAGAGGTGGATTACATCAACAGTATTTGCAGTGGAAGTGCGGGTGGAATGAAGAATGAAGCATTGGCGTGCACGAATGCCAAGAAACATATTCGTGCCTTCTCCTCGGTTGAACGCATTCGGCGGGAATTGAAACGGGTGCAATCCGAAGGCATTTGGGTCTGGTCGGGGTCGATGGGAGGTGTAATAGCCCTGTTTGCCACACTTTTGGCTCCTCATATGTACGCTGGCCTGATCATGGCAGGGCCACCGCTGCGTTATTTGCCCTTTCTGTTTGACAGTAGTTGTGTGGATTTTGAACGAGCTGTACATGATGCAGCCGTCGTATCATATACCAACCGAAGCATTTTGACCCCAGCCTATAACTGGTCAAAGGTGTTTACCGCTACCAAACCCGTTGAACTGCTACGGAATATGAGGGAGATTCCCTCTTCCGAGATAGCAGCGCGAGTGAGGCGCGTTAATTTATTGATTATCCACGGTGGCGCACTGGACGTTATTGTCCCGTCACACAGCTCTCTTCTTTTGCGTTCTGTTGGGCGCCGTGCATCTTCGGCGGATCATCAGAAATCGATTCAGATGACCCCGCTTTATTCGTGTCGCAGGGATGTGTCCACAGAAGGGTTACGTGATTGCGGTACAGCCCTTACCCATCATCAACTCGTGTATACCCTTCAACTTGTGCGTGTGGCGGCAGACTCTCTCGTTCGTGCGGCGCTGTTCCCCAACGCAACTCAATTGATGGGCGCCGAATCTACTCTCCCCCTCAGAAGGGAACGTCTACTTCCTATGGTGCTGGAGACACTTCTCCGCGCTCATGATGATCGCCGTGTTGAGGAATTTCTCTTTGTGACGTCCCTCGTCAAGAAAACAGGAAGCGGTGGTTATCGTAAAATCAACACTTCTCGTGCTATGGAAAAGATGAAAAATATCTGTGTGGATAGCGCCAGTTTGCTGAATTTGCAAGAAATTCCCATGGAGGAGGAGGAGGAGGAGGAGGATGTAGAATCATGGAAGCCGTTGCAGCTCTTTATTGGGACAACAACATACGCCCCTGATGAGGTGCACCTTCCGGAGCTGAGATTGATGGACGCGGAGGAAGGTGCACCCAGTCGTTACATGGGCGTCTACTCGCGTGCAGCTACTAAGCTGCACCTTCCTACACGCCGAAAGGACAGCAAGCCCACTGAGGGAAGTGTTTTACGAACAGTCATCAGTTTCCAGGTTCTGCAAACGACTCCGGCCATGGTGCCCAGGTGGGTGCGTCCGCGTTTCTGCTTTTATGTGTATCGCGAGGAGGTATCAGAGCGTCACTCTTCTTATATTATACACGACCGGATTGACCCGTTGCGGGAAGCAACAACAATAGCCGATGTAGGTGGCACCACCGTGGGATCGCAGATGAATGGGGGTATTTCTGTGAAGAAATTTGGCAGGTTTGCACTAATTCGAGACTTACAGAGCATCTCGATGGAGACGAACATGGTGGTGCAGGTGAGGGACCGAGAAGTGTTTCCCCACGTGATATGCGGGTCCTTTCGTTCGTTTCGCCTGCTGTTTCGGGGCACCGAAGGGCTTGCGCTGGATGAGCCAGAGTCCCAGCAACAACACTTTTACGGTCCGTATGAGGAGCATCGCAAGACGTTTCACTACAGCTGGCGCCCGTTTCATACAACCCCGTTTAACTTGACGAATGCCTATGTGGTGTACGTACTTGGGGCGGATGAACAACCGGCGATTCACCTGGTAGATCTAGAGCTCTATCAATCCCCTTCCTGGGGTGACTTTCACTACTGGATCTGGCGATTTAGATTCTGGAAAGTGGGCTTCATGGCGATGCTGACCACGTACTCCATCTTGAGCAGGTACGGCGGTTGCTACACCCTCTTTTACTTGACACTTTATGTATCATTTCGCACGCCTCATTTTTATGGAGACAAACTGCTCTTGAAGGCACCACTGAGAAAGCTCCACAACATGAACTTTCTTTTTATTTGTCTGGTGGCTCTTGTGTCGGAGTTTTTGAGCACCCACTTGGTGCGCTCAATGCTGACTGTTTGCCTACAAGATGATCTCCCACTCCGAAGCGATGCGGAGCTGACGTCGATGATGCATTTGGGAGAGAAGCTGATGCTGATATTCTTTTTCGCCCTTCCTCCGAGCTATGAGGCATGCAAGTACTCTTGGATACGTATGCAGACAGTTACACCAGGTGATGTAGAGAATGAGCACCTGATGCACGTTCTCTGCTCCTTCCTCTTTGGACTACTACTTCTTTCGACTGAATTTGTTGTATGTAACGTGTTATGGTCTGTGTTATTTGTGCTCCGTTGTTTTGTTGGAATTCGTGTGTCGGAGCGTCCCTTTCTGTGCTGCCTCGGGATCGCTTGGTGCATTCCTATGATTCTGCTTCTTGCTGTTCCATGCATACACATCTCCATCACAATAACGTTGGCCTGTTTGATGTCTTTTGCCGCAATTTGGTTCATCCCGACCTCCGCCTCGGTGGGTGGCGGCCCTCAATATCGCTGGCTCTGTTTTCTCTTAACGGCACTACTGCACTTTACAGCACATTTTGAAGGTTTGGTGTTTGTTGTGCGAAACTGCTTTTTTGTTTCGTCTGTGGTGATGAACGACTTGGAGCGGACTGAAGTACTTCCAGAGCAGCTGTTTGTATTCGCAGTGGTTCAGTATGGTTTGGCTGTGGTCTACAGCACCGTTTATTTTACACGTCTTCACGATAAAGGCGTTGCTGCGGCTGCGGCGGCAAAAAAAAATACAGAAAGCAATGAGGACGCTGGTGAAATACGCGAGATAAAGAGAGTGGTCGAGACGAATTACCGCTCCCTCTACATTCTCGGTGACGTTGGCCGCTGCCACCCACGTCTCATGCGGGCGGCAAAACTGGTCTCACAGCTTATGTTTATTGCTGCTCACTGGATCACCCTCGTTGCTATGAGACGCCCGCTGGAAGGAAGCATTTGTTCTTTTGGTCTTTGCGCGATAGCGCTGCATGTTGCATTCGTTTTGGTGCAACTCTGGTGAGCGAGGCACTTTGGTCTGAACTTCAAATAGTTATTGAGACCATCTTTAATGTTGCGATAAACAAAAGAAAAAGGGGGGTGTGACCTGGTACGTGATGCTCTGCTTCTTAATAAACTGGAAAGGGGTGAATTATTAGGGTTCTATAACATTTGTTGATGATGATGGTGGTGGTGGTGCGTACGCAGGGGGGGGGGGGGGGAGAAGATTTTGTTGGAAGGGTTGGGAGAATACGAGAAGCGAAGGTGGTCTCGTGTGGGGATGGTTGTGTGCACGTCTTTCTTTGTTTTTTTGTTTTCCCATGGCTGTTTGTTCTCCACGTGTGCAACTTCTACGCTTCCGCCAAGTCTCCGTCATCTCCATGCTTTTGCTCGGGGGTTGGACGGACGCGCGCGTGCGGGTAAGTGTGTGTGTGTGTGTCGTCGTCCGTACTGTTGGGTCCTTTCTTCGCTTTGCCGCATTGTGATGGGGCTCGGCCTGGTCTCCCTGGAGCGGGCACCGGCGGAGTGAAGGTCATATTTGCACTATTTCTCCTCCGAAAAGTGCGTCTCCGAGAGGAGAGACAAAACGTCACCATCCCCTCCTCCTCGTCCTCCAGCATCCTCGCCAGCGCAAGTCGTTTCGCGGCTGAGGGGGAGAGACCGCCCAGCATTCCACTGAGCGCCACGAATAATGGGGCCAGGATTCCCTTCGAGATCCCCGCAAAAGGAGCAAGAGGAGACGACAGGCACTACAAGTTACACGTGCAGGGGGGTAGTCGAATGCTGATCTGCATCCCAGAGGTCCATTGGGACTGCGAGGTCCTCCCTCCCGCCTCTGGTGGCCGAGAGCCGATCACCCGCCACAGTCACCCCAATATTATTGGAGTCTGCTGCAGGCGGTGCGTTTTCTCACATCACCAAGCCGCGATGTCCCGGCAGATGAATTGTCGCGCGTGGCTGCCTTCGCTGCAGCGGAGTTGGCGAAGGGGAGAAGGAAGAATCAGAGAAAAAAGCATTTTATTCAACACACGCTCTCCACAAAAGGTCCACTTACAAGGTGGATTCTTTTGGGTATTCTTCCTCTTCCATTTGTACAGTAACATGAGCGAGGGATTCTCGTTGAATCGAGAGTGTTCATCGAGTCCAAGACTCGCCGCTGAAGACTTTTATCTCTTCCCCACCCCCCACCCCGTACATTTTTCTCTGCCTTTCCATACATATATATATATATATATATATATATTGGTGTGGCTTACCTCATCACAAAACGCATATTATTCTAAAGTTTTCTCCTCGGTTCTTTATCATGATCCTACTTGTTACTGCAATAGTTCCTCGTGTCTGTGTTCCATTCCTTCCGTCTCTGCGTGTGTCAGTGAGGAGGACGCACACATAAACACAGACAGACATATATATAAACATAGACATACGTAGACAAGATATGTACGAAGAGTGGTCCACGCTAGAAAGCGGCACCAAGACCGGCTGGCTTTTCAACTACCATCCCACGACCATCTTGGCAGAGGAGTCGATGGTGGAGCGCAGCGGCGGCTCAGGCGCTGGGCGAGCTGCTCTTGTCCTGCTCTTTCAGGATCATGAGCGCGAGGTGTTTCATGTCAACCTCTTTTACAACCCGTACATATTTGTGTCTGCTGTCGAGGGGCACGAGCATGAAGTAGAGCTTGGTCTCATCTCGCTCTTTGGTCTACAGCTTATCCATCAGATTGAGACGGTGGAGAAGGAGGACTTGGATCTCGTCAATCACCTGAGTGGGCGCAGGCGGCTCTACCTCAAGGTTGTCTTTAGGAACGTGCAGGACCTAACGACTGTGCGTGGGCGGCTGGAAAAGATTGTGAAAAGCAATGCCTCGTTGGGCGTATCTAACCCGCTGCTGAATCCATTTGATCAGTCGCTGGGAGATGTGATGGCAAAGACGTTTGAAGACGACCCGATGAGCGCCAATGCCTCATCCGAGCGATGGCTCGATTGGGTGCACGAGGTGCGGGAGTATGATGTGAAGTACCACATGCGTGTGGCTATCGATCTTGGTGTCTTCATAGGCTTATGGTACGATGTCTCAGTGCAAGAGGGAGAGGCCCATTTGACTCGCTGCGACGACAGTACGTACGCACCGGCAATGCCGCGTGTATGTGCATTTGATATTGAGACGACCAAAGCCCCGTTAAAATTTCCACAACCGGAGGTGGATCAGATCTACATGATCTCGTACATGCTTGACGGGCGTGGTTATCTTATCATCAACCGTGAAATTGTCGCGATGGATATTCACCAATTTGAGTACACACCGTTGCCCGAGTATGAGGGTATATTTGACACGTTTAACGAAGTGGACGAGAAATCTCTGCTACGCCGCTTTTACGATGAGATGCGAAGGTACAAACCCAATGTGTATGTCACCTACAATGGCGATTATTTTGACTTCCCCTTTATTCACGCTCGTTCGATATTTCACCAGCTAAATATGCAGAAGGAAATCGGATTCGCACCGAGTGCCGATGGTGCATTCCTGAATCCAAAAATCCCGCATCTTGACTGCTTCTATTGGGTGAAGCGTGACAGTTATCTTCCCCAGGGAAGCCAAGGCCTAAAGGCAGTGACACGATATAAGTTGGGGTACGACCCCATCGAGGTGGACCCGGAGGAGATGCTGCCACTGGCACAGACAAACCCACAGCAGATGGCGTCTTACTCCGTATCTGACGCCCTCTCAACGTGGTACCTCTATCAAAAGTACGTTCACCCCTTCATTTACTCCCTCGCCACCATTATCCCCATGTCTCCAGATGACGTACTGCGGAAGGGATCTGGTGGTCTCTGTGAATCATTGCTCATGGTACAAGCACATGCGAATAATGTTATCTTTCCAAACAAAAAGATGCAGCAATTGGAACAATTTTTTAACGGCCACCTTATTGACAGCGAGACGTATATTGGCGGTCGTGTGGAGGCTCTTCGCTGTGGAGTCTACCGCAGCGACATTCCTCTTAGTTTTAACATGAGTCAGGACATGTACCAGAAGCTTATCGATGATCTTGATAGCGCGCTGCGCTTCACTCTGGAGGTGGAGAATAATGTTGGGGTAAATGAAGTGACAAATTATGGGGAGGTGCGGGATGCCATCAAGGCGAAACTGGAGTTTCTACGAGACCACACGCGACAGTTGGCGACGCCAATTATATACCACCTTGACGTCGGTGCCATGTATCCAAATATCATTCTCACGAATCGACTTCAGCCGTACGCTATACCAAAACCAGATGTGTGTGCCGGATGCTGCTTCAACTCCCCAAAGAACGAGCATCAATGCAAACGAACCATGACATGGAAATGGAAAGGGGAATTCTTCACTGCGGGGCGTCACGAGTATCAGCGCATTAAAGCACAGCTGGAGAATGAATCATTTGCAGCCGCTGCGATTCAGCAGGCTGATCTTTCTGCTGTGCAAAAGAAAACGTACGGCAATCGCAAAGGGAACGTACTTGAAGGAACGGCGTTTGAGAGGAAACAGCGTACGTCTTTCAGCCGGCGCAGGGGTGCTGCAGTTGGTGGTGGTGGTGGTGGATACAGACAAGAGAGCGGTCGACAGCGGCAGGAAGCGCAAGACGCTCTTCTTTCTAGAGAATCTGGCGAGAAACGGGGTGGCGGCGGCAATAATGACGATCATAATGATGATGATGATGATGATGCTGATGATGATGATGGTGTGGGTGGCAGGCTCAAGGCGTACCACAAACTCCAAGAAACCACACAGTTTAATATGCTCAAAAAGCGCCTCTCTGAGTACAGTAGGAAGGCCTATGGAAAGATACACGAGTCTCGCGAGATACTGCGCAGTGATGTGGTGTGCCAGCGCGAGAACTCCTTCTACGTCGACACGGTACGTCTGTTTCGTGACCGCCGCTACGAGTACAAGGCAGCGTTAAAGACTTGGAAAAAAAGGCTGGATGCAGCCAAAGATGTGGATGAAATTAAACTCTGCAAAAGCCGCTGTGTACAAATGGAGTCGCTGCAGCTCGCTCACAAATGCATCCTGAACTCCTTCTACGGCTATGTGATGCGCAAGGGCAGTCGCTGGTACAGCATGGAGATGGCTGGGATCGTGACGTATGTTGGGGCTACGCTTATTCAAATGGCACGCACTCTTGTGCAGCAGATTGGTGTGACGCTTGAATTGGATACAGATGGCATTTGGTGCTGCCTCCCAAACAGTTTTCCAGAAAATTTCACATTTGCAACAACCAACCCTTCCAGGGCAAAGGTGTCCATCTCATATCCATGTGTCGTGCTTAATAAGATGGTGCACGACGATTACTCAAATCATCAGTACCAAACATGCATTGGACCCGGATGTTTTGAAAGACGGAGTGAGTGCTCTATTTACTTTGAGGTTGACGGGCCGTACCTGGCCATGCTGCTGCCAGCAAGTCGTGAGGAGGGAAAGAGCATCAAGAAGCGCTATGCCGTGTTCAGCCCCGACGGTCAACTTGCAGATCTGAAAGGATTTGAGCTGAAGCGACGTGGGGAACTAATGCTCATCAAAGACTTTCAATCGCAGGTCTTTCGTCGTTTCCTTGATGGTGATTCACTTGAGGAGTCCTACGCATCCGCCGCGGTGGTCGCCAACGCGGCGCTGGACATGTTGTACTCCAAGGGCGAAGGCCACGAGGCGGAGGAGATCCTTGAGAAACTCTCCGAGAGCAGCAACATGACTCGGCGGCTTTCCGAGTATCCAGAATCGCAGAAGTCGCTGGCACTAACGACAGCTCGCCGCATTGCCGAGTTCTTGGGCCCACAGATGGTAAAGGACAAGGGACTTGCTTGCCAGTTTGTCATCTCACGTCTGCCTGCTGGCCGCCCAGTGACGGAGCGATCGATTCCTGTCACCATATTTCGCGCGGACCCCACGCTACGCTCGCATTTCCTTCGGAAATGGACGGGTGATTACTCACTACCAGCAGACATTGACCTTCGGCAGTTATTGGACTGGGACTACTACATTGCGCGCTTCAGTGGGTGCGTTCAAAAGATCATCACCATACCAGCGGCGCTGCAGCATGTCATGAACCCAGTGCCGCGGGTGCCGCATCCTGACTGGCTGCACAAACGTATTCAACAGCAGTCTTCAAGGTACCGGCAGATGAGCCTTACAGGCATGTTTTCAAGGACAAAAACAACTGAGGCAACTCTCCCCGATGTAGAAGAACTTGTCGCGAATGACGAGGAGAGAATGATTTCCACTAGGCTAAAAGGGGAGGGCCAGAGGTCTGAAAATGCCGAGAATAACGATGATGTGGATGATAGTGATTCACTCGAGGATAGTGGGGATGTGTCGGAAGGTGAAGCCGGTCGCATGCAACGTGAGGCAGAAGCGCGGGAGGCCGAAGAAGTTGATGCGTTGAAGGCAAAGTATTTTTCCCCAAGGAGCAAATATCCACTTGATTCTGCCTTCTTCACATCCCCTGGAATCGAAATGTGGCTGCGGGGACAAAAGGAAGCGTGGAGGCACCGGGCGAAGCTGCGCCGGGAAATGGCGGTGGGCGCAGGCGATTTGTCACCCGCTGATGGTCCAGCCATCAGTAGTCATTTTATCGATGTTAAGTCCAAGGCATTGTCTTCCATGTGGCACATTATGGAAGTGCGGTTGGACGGGGAGAAAGATTCCACAGTGGTTGTTATTGCAGTGCTTGAAAAGGCATTGTATACATTTCGGTGCTTCGTTCCACGGCGCGTGGTTGTGGATGCCGACCCACAGTTTCAGGTTCCGGGAGCAAAGCCACTGGGCAAGAGCCGTGTGCTTCCGCGTGGTCGCAGCGCGACAAATCTATTACATGTTGACATAGCGCCTGGTTCTGATGGAGAGCAAATGCTCAATGAACTAATGCACACACGAGAAGATGTTTGTGCGGTATATGAAGCCCACATTACCAGAACGGAAACGCTGATAGAAAAGATTGGGTGTTGCGCAAATGTCAAGGCGGATGAGCATCTGCGCAATGTAGGGAAACGACACGCTATGCGCGGCGTGTTTGACATTGACGACCTTGAAACTGCTGCAAGTGCTAGTTACCTTCAGAATTGCGCGGATCGCTTCTTGTTTGTCTTTCATGTAGCCTCTGACACACGTGGCTTGCTCGGTGTGGTCAATCACCACACAAACAAGGGAGTGGGTGTTATTGTTCAGCCCGCGTCTGCACCAATGCCTACTATAAACTGGAATGCTCTTATCGATGAGGCGGCCAAGTCGTTGAGTACAACTACTGTGCCATTTGACGTCACAATGGAGATCGCTACAGATATAGCCAACGCATGGAAGATCCTCTATCGCGTTGTAAATGAAATGATGGAGCATGGCGGAACGCCTCTGTTCGCCGTTCTTCATAGCCGTGTTCCTACCCAGCAGCTTCTCGAACAACGTTTTCTTCCGGTGGCGCTGCCGTACCTGCGTGTGCTGGGTGCGGCAGAGGATGAGCGGCTGCTGACTGATCCATTTCGTTGGACACGAATGCTAGCGCGACGACTGGTCCACCGGTATTGCGCCTCCTTGCTTTGGGTAGAGGAGCGCATTGCCTTTAGTCGACTATCCGGCATTCCACTCTGCAATCTCGCCCAGGACACATGTGCGCATGTGTGGGATGTGTTGTTCAGCCGCTCTTTGCACTCGCGCTCTCACGTCCTTTGGAACGCACGTGACGTCTCTATCGCATTTGAGGCCGTAGAAGAACGTCCGCGGCAGGTTGTCATACCTGGTGGATACTTTTCTTGGTGTGTGGAGTTTAGCTTGGCCCGACTTGATGTGATGGCGGTGTTGTTTTCTCAGATGATTCAAGAGGGCGATGACCCCAATGTCCACGTGCTCTGTGATCGTGGTGTTACCACGCACTTTAATATTCTTCGCGATCTCGTATCGGACTTACTGGGGCAGGCGACGGCGACGGCGGCAGCGACAAACTCCGTTGCCGATGCGCTGCTCACCAGTTTTGCCCGCTGGATTCGTGACCCTGCGTCGTCGTGCTACGAGCCGTACCTCCTTGAGCTCGTCAGCAAACTTGCACATCGGGCGCTCACTACGGTGCTCATTCGCCTGGCAAAGCTCGGTGGACGCACAGTGAAGGTGGATGGTGACTCCATTGTTGTGCTTACCCCGAAGCATTCCATCCAGGATGCCATCAGCTTTTCTCGCTTCATAGTGGACTCCCTCCAGGACCAACCAATGCTGCTGCTTCTTGCCCTGCAGCCTGTCCGATACTGGTGTCCCTTTGTTGTCCTTGACAAGCGAGATTTTGCTTGCCTACATCTTTCCATTAACGATGTTATGCAGTTACAAGAGAATGAGCATGTGCCAATTGTGCGGATGGGTGCAGAGTACGCCATCACCATCTGGAGGAAGTTGCCCAAGAAGGTACGAAGCATTTTCATTCGACGAATGGAGGGGACACTGCGCCAAATGGCCGAGGCTCGAGAGGCTGTGCTGCGTGATGTTCAGGCCGATCCAACGGTTGTTCTTGCTACCAGAAGTGAACAAATTCTTGTGCGGGTGGTGAACGCCTTTAAGGCTCTGGTTGAAAGAAAACTGCATGCTGACCTCATCGATGAGGTGCATATGCTCATGGAGAGCAAAGACCTTTATGAGGATGGAGAAGTGCCAATTGGGGATTCAGTTCTCTCTAGTAGTGCTCTGGCGCTGGAATATACCAAATATGTCTGCCGCTTTCTTGATCTCTTTCCCAATGATGGAGCGGTGGGAAAGATGCGGAATAACTGCCTGCGCCTATGTGGGATGAGTCCTTTTTCTCCCCTGGCGCAGGTGGCTTCTGATGTTGATGCCGAGTGCCGTCTTCTTATGGTGCGGTGTGGGTTTTGCAACCTGGACGTATTCCTCGACCTCGGTGTGCCAGCGAAACGCTTGCATTGTGATAAATGCCACGCGCCCATTTCCACAGCCGCCCTGGAGTCTCATTTGGTGCGGCGCATCAACACCCTCCTTGTGAACCACATGCAGCAAGATTTTATGTGCAGCAAATGCCATGAAGTTGCATCAAGCTTTATGACCCAAAGCTGTTGCGGGCCCATGGTTGGAAAAGGGAAACCGATCACACCTCAACTGCAAGCAATGAAGAAGATTGCCATCATTCAAGAATTCTCCTGGATGAAGGAATGCGTTGATGCAGCCCTCAGATATTCTTGACCGCAAGAACAACAACAACAATAATAAAAATAAAGGCGTCCTGGTTGAAGAGTTCTCTCTCTCTCTCTCTCTCTGTGTGTGTGTGTGTGTCCCTTTCTTTTTTGTTTGTTTGGTTCGGTTCGGTTCTTCTTCCTCCTTTTGCTGCTGCTGCAGCTCAGTAGTTGCTTCCCCATACTTCATAGAGACACGTGGTTTAATATATATATATATATATATATATATATATATATATGCAGAAGCGAACTGAACGGGGTGTTGGGCGAAAAGAAGTTTCTCCCTTTTCATCACCGCCGTTCGAGACGAAGAAAACAGATGGCAACGCACACATTAACAACGAAACCCGAAGGGTGACTTCTCCAAAATGGAGGAGAAATGGAGTTTGTTGCTGTTGTTGCAGACAAAGAAAAAGGGGAAATATATGGGACGTATGGTGTTGCTTCGTTTGTGATGATGATGATGATGAGGGGAGAGGGCATTCGCCTTCCGCTCATATTTGTGTTCGACGTTGCATCCTCCACTCCTCTACGAGTGCCAAGGCTTAGCCGATATTTTTTCTCTTTTTTGTTTTCCTTTTTTTTTTTTTTGTTTTCGCAGGGCGGACGGGCGGGCGGAGGGAAAATTGCTGCCGCAGTAGATGCTGGCCGTGACGCAACTGCTCTGCATGCGGCCGCGGCATATCATGTTCACACCGCCACCGCTTGCCAGGCGCCGAGGTTTATTTCGATGCCGAGTCTGCCACAACACGTGGAACTCGTCGAATGTGTGGGTGACGCAGACAACGCAGCGAGTGTATCAGGGAGAGTCCTGTGAGGAGTGCGGTACGACAACAAAGCCCTATTTTATTGGAAGGCCTGAAGAGACGATTTTCAACCGTGTGAGGACGCAACACCCGGTGAAGGTCGGGGCGTCCAGCAGCCGACACGGAAGGAAGCTAAAGCACGTACGGTTTGACTGGCGCGTGCAGCGGGGTCGAAGATGATGATGATGATGATGATGATGACGATGACGTTGATAATGAAGGCATCTGAGAGGTGGGAGGATATATATATATATATATTTGTTGTTGCTGCCGTGACTCTCTTGTGTGTGTGTGCAAGGGCAGTTGTGTTTTAACCATCAATGCATACACACGCAGATTGTTTTTGTTGTTGTTGTTGTGTTTTTTTTCTTTTTATTTCCTTTTCACTTTAGTTTCCCTGTTTGTTACTTGTTCGTTATTTTTAAGAGTAGAAAATTTAGAATTGCAATGAAAATGGGGGCACTGCGTTGGCTTTTGTTTCTCTGCCTCCTTTCCGCTGTCGTTTTAGTCACCACGGGCGTGTTGATTTTTCGTATTTTCCTGACGACGCTGCAGAACTACCTTGATGGTATTTCGTTTGATCAGTCAGGATTATGCAGCGTTTTATACTTTAGCTGCACCACACCAACCATCACGCTTTTTGCGGATGGAATGACGCGGGCAGTGACTCTGTGGGATAAAGTCGGTACTCGCTACTTTTGCAGTGTTCCCTCCTCGTCGTACTTGCCCTGCTGGTGGTCGGAGAAACCACGGCTTTCCGGATATGTCAGAATGGGACCCGTTCCAGAGGAAATGACATCGCTGTATCCAATCTCCATTGCTCTGATGGTGGTAGGCGTAGTCATCTTTATATTGAGCGCGACAACTGTAGTGCTCTGTGTCGGGCGCCACTGGATCCTATTGATTTGCTGCTGTCTGCATGGAAGCAGGCAACAGAATGAGAGGTCAGATGGGGAGGAAATGGAGGGAGTCGACATGGAGAACGGGTTTGTTGTGGTGCATGATCCGACCTTGCGGGAGGTCCACCCCATGTCCTCTGAAAACTGGGAGTCCGAAGTGAAATGCGAGGATGAATTTGCTAAAAGACGTCTCGAGATCCTTCGTCGATACTTCAGAGCACGATGCAGGAAAGACGAACATGCAGCAACGTACTCTGAACCGTGCACGCTACCATTTGAGCC
Organism: Trypanosoma scelopori; assembly: GCA_030849745.1. Lineage (NCBI taxonomy): Eukaryota > Euglenozoa > Kinetoplastea > Trypanosomatida > Trypanosomatidae > Trypanosoma > Trypanosoma scelopori. The sequence goes on from JASANX010001063.1 coordinate 246,487, forward strand.
GGACTCAAACGTGGAATACGATGATGACGATGTACCCGTGGATGAGTGCTATGTCTGCTTGTCAGAGTTTCGCCGGCGAATGATTTGGTGGCCATGTGGGCACTGGATGTGTTCAAATTGCTCCCGAAAGGTTTTGAGACGATCGCCAACGCGGGGATTTTGTTGGTGTCCGAATTGCCGCACGTCATTCACGCACGAGCAGCTTCTCGTGATTCACTTGGAACCCCGCTCCTCCGGTGTGGAAACCAAGTCCGTTCCTGTTGATGACAACAACGTTGGCAGCCATATGGCACCTTCGTCGTAGCTGTTACCAACTTGGTACAACTTGCGGCTTCTCGGAGCAACTGGGGCGTGGGGGACGAATGCGTAGTATCATGCGGATGAGAGTCTGCAATGGCGCAGATTTGTTGTTGTTGTTTTTCGTTCCGTTTTCTCGGTTCTTTGAGATAAATTACTGGACAAATGATAATGTTTTTTTTTTTTTTTTTTCGGGGGGGGGGGGGGGGGGGGGGG